>CAJHZI010000869.1:60000-277500 GCA_905160935.1 Enchytraeus crypticus | reverse complement strand
ACTGTTATATAGACAAAAAAGCTCTTCCTTTTTTCAAATAATAAAATATAAAAATAAACTTAAATTGACTTTGGGTCAGTATTTCTTTTAGGGCTTAGAAGTTATATTTAAACTATATCATGTAGGTTTAGATTTTCATCCAGGTAAACTTAATAATTAGAATATGTTCACACTCTGATTTTGAAATTTATCGTAATTGTAAACTTTATAGGTTATGCCTCAGTTTTAATGTATTAATGAACACTAATTAACATTTAATTTTGTTAATATATATTTCTACATTAGAATCTGATTTACTCCTTACCAGGGCAGACGCTACGCCGCTAGGATGTCGTTCCAGATCAACATTCCTCCCAGCGTTGTCAGCAAGCTGGCGAAGGAGGAGAAGGAAGCAGCGGGCGGGGCTCAGGGGGGAGTCTTGACAGGGGAGGAGGAGCCGTCTGGCAAGAGACGAGAGGATTGGAGGAAACTTAAAGAACTTGAAGAAGCTCGTAAAGCTGGTACGGCTCCTGCTATGCAAGACGAAGAAGGAAAGGATATTAACCCACATATTCCGCAGTACATAATGCAGGCACCTTGGTACATCGGTGCGACGCAGGCCACCCTGAGGCATCAGAGGGAGCCGGAGTACATGAAGAAGCAATACAACAAGATGACGGAGTGGTATCAGAAGGGTGTAAAGGAGGGAACAGTGGCGGCTAAATATAGAAAGGGTGCTTGCGAGAACTGTGGAGCTATGACTCACAAGAAAAAAGATTGTCTTGAGGTAAAAATTAAAAAAACTTATTTAAAAAAAATTAGTAATACGTAATGTTGAATTATAAATACTGGAGCCAGTGGCGAAGTCCGTAGGATACTCGACCGCAGATCAGTAATTGCCGGGTTCAAATCCTGGGCTCACCCGTCACTGACATCGCTTTTTAGCGAGGAAACTGAAGTTAACCTTAGCTTTTTTTACTAAGTAGTTAAAATTAATTAGATTTACTTTTAACATTGCATTGTGCCTCATTTTATGTGGCCAATATGATGAGGTCTGGATAAGAAATGGAATGTTAAGGTTGACTATCCATTGGCCTGACACCACAAAGTGTGTACAACTAGGGTTTATGGTTTAGGGTTTATGCAACCCTGAGGAAGAGAAAACCCGCATCACTAGGCAGCCTTGAACTAGCATCCTCTCGTTTGAGGTTGTGGTTCAGCAAGACGTTCCCTTAAATAATTAATTAATTAAAAATACTGGCACTTATTGCTGTTGAGGATATTGTCATTTGGTGGATTGAGGATTGACTTGAATATTGAAGTCACTTTCCAGTCAGTGAATGTCTGAAAACCGGCAGAGGCGTAATGTTCGGTGTCAGGGTTGCATTTGTCAGTTTTTTTATATTTTTTTTGTTTAATTGGTCCATTTATATAATATTACCGCTGTATAGAATATCCCACAATGCCAGTACTGAGTATTTTATATTCATTGTGTTGGCTAAATATTGGATTGTTCTTGTGATGAATTGAGATCCTTTAATGCAGCGATTGAGTAGCAATATATTAATATGCCTTAATATATTTTACTAATGCTACTGTAAATTAGTGTTAAATAGATCAATTAAAAATCTATACTAAAATATGTATATAAACAATCTTTTATCTAAAAAAAAAAAAAAAAACCTTATAAAATAAATTATTTATAAACTTGGATCAACATTTTCATTCTATTTAGTTTTTCATGAAATAGTGTTAACTAAAAGAATCTGTTAAATGTGTAATGCTTTACATTTTAGAAATAGTGTATAGATTTTTTATGGCTACAAATTAATTTTCTTATAATTAAATTTGTGTCTCATAAACTCTATGGAATCCTTGACTATTTTAATGATTAACTGTTTAAAATATATTATTTACTGTAATATATTTTAATATAATATTTTATTATAATATATTTATAACATAATTTAAAACCATTTAAATACTATTAAACTTTGCAGAGGCCGCGTAAGCTGGGAGCCCGCTACACCGGTGACAACATTGCTCCTGATGAGCACATTCAGCCGGATCTTCAGTTTGACTTTGAGGGAAAACGTGATCGATGGAACGGCTACGACTCAAGCGCACACGATCAGGTTCTCGAGGAATTTCAGAAACGAGAGGAAATCAAGCGACAGTTGAAGGCGATGAAGATGGAGAAGGCATTGCTTGAGGCTTCAACAATGGAAGATGCCTTGACGGCTGCCACCGCCGCAGAAGTTGTCGCAGCCGAAGACGACGACGAAGACGAGAAATACGCCGACGATATGGCAATGCCGGGTCAGAAATTCGAAACGAAGCAACGTATCACCGTGAGGAATCTTCGAATTCGTGAAGACACGGCTAAATATCTATTCAATCTCGACCCTAATTCTGCATACTACGATCCGAAGACTCGAGCGATGAGAGAGAATCCATTTTCCGAAAAGGGAATGGAAGCGAAGGATTTGCCGTACGCCGGAGATAACTTTGTGCGGTGGTCGGGAGATGCGTACGATATGGCCAAGAATCAGCTGTTCTCGTGGGAGGCTTATGAGAAAGGCACTGAGGCTCATTTACAGGCTGATCCTACAAAACTGGAAATACTGCAGAGGGAGTTCGGAAAGAAGAAGGAAACCTTTAAGGTATGTTGTATAGTTTGTTTGTTAATTGATCATTGAAAATGAGTTAATTATCAATTAGAGTAATTATTAGTTTATTTACATACATATATTTTCTTTGATTCAACATCAGCATCTTCCCGTAAATTCCAATTTAACAAGGGTCAGGATATGAATGGACCTTCTCCAATCGTCTTTATCTCACACCAAATTTTCTTTGGTTCATTTTTATAAATTTATCAAATTGACATGATATAAACCTTTCATATCAAACATTTTCGTTTGAAAATTGTGAACACTAATATAAATTCTGAGTCTGCCAAATTATGATTTAAACTCCTGAAGCTACGTTTATTTGTATGACAATGTCTTAATAGGGTAGAGGTAGCGTCATGAACTTTTAAATGACAGATCCTGAGGTGAATTGAACCCTCGTGGGTTCGAATTCCAGCCGCGCTGATCTGAGAGTAAAATCTCGGACATTCACTGGACTGGTTAAACGGAAAATAGTCTCCATTGCCTAACGGTTTAAACATGTGGTATTAAAAAGTGATAGATATCAACATAGTTGATCATTTCACTATAATGTGTGTTTACTTTTTTTTTTATACAATGTAGAATATATCCTTCTGAAATGTTGCACCCTTCTTCTACTGAACAGCTACCAAAATCCTATCCAATCATCACAAATGATAATTTATATATGTATTGATCGTAGTTTTCTTATATTGAGTAATACGCTGTAGACGCTTGATAAATTAAGACAATTTTTAAATATGTTATTGCTGAAGATTATTTGATTGTTAATTCGGTTGACATATAGGAGATGTTTCAGTAGAAAGAGAAAGCAGAAGTCAAGAAGGAGGCTTAATGCCTCAAATGATTTTAGTGCTTTATTTATTGATTACATTATATTATTACTTATTGATTACATTACATTATTACGTATTGATTAGATTACAATATTACCTATTGATTACATTGCATTGTTACTTATTGACTACATTACATACTACTTATTGATTGCATTAAATTATTACTTATTGATTACATTACATTATTACTTATTGATTACATTACATTATTACTTATTGATTACATTACTACTGAGCATGAAGCTTTCTGATGATAACTTGTTTGTAGGAGACGCAGAAGTCCAGTATTGTCGACAAGTACGGTGGCTTGGAGCATCTCAACACTCTGCCTCGTCAGCTCCTGATCGACGGTCAGACGGAGCAGTACGTCGAGTACACGCGGCATGGCACGCTGCTGAAGGGTCAGGAGAAGGCCAAGGTCAAGTCGTGCTACGAGGAGGACGTGCTGGAGCGGAACCACACGAGCGTGTGGGGGTCGTACTGGAGAGAGGGGAGGTGGGGCTACGCGTGCTGTCACTCACTGCTCAGGCAGTCGTACTGCGTGGGGGCTGCGGGTATGTATCAGGCCTTCACTAATAATAATAATAACAATAGTAACAACAATTAGAGTGCTACAGTCGTCAATTCATAATTCTGTTGTAAATGAATCAATTAAACAATCAACCGATTAATTGGTTCATTTAATCAATCTGTCAGGCCGACACTCTGTCGTTAATTAAAAATAAAATTTAACTGATAAATTTAGACAAATAAATTTAAATTTAACTAATAAATTTATAAATAAATTAAACAGTCAATCAATTAATTGGATCATTTTATAAATCTGTCAAGCGAAATATTTATTGACTGATTTTTTGGATATTGGACGCGCACTGCTTGTGATCATTTTTTTTGTGTTAACTTTGGTGGTATAGTTTAAGATGAAGAAGGATGGATTACATAGTGTATGATGCACAGAAGAGATCACTGTGATTGTTTATAGTTATAGTAATATCTGTGCTAACTTAGTTTCTATCGTTTAATCAATCGGTCATTCATTCAATCAATCAGTGAGACTTGCAGAAGAGAGCAAAGATTGATGTATGTATGTGGTAACTCCATAAGACATATTGCTTTAATTGGCATCCGTTCTGTCAATGGGAAAGTGTTTATTAATTATTTATCTTGAACTCATCATTTAACACTGGTTAAGATTGTTCAGTAGTTGTTATTTATAAATCCTGTTTATTAATTAATTTAGTAATTCTGTTAGATTTCCCAGACGTTTATTACAATTATTGTAAGAGCCAACTATGCAGAATCTGAAAACTGACCTAGGAACACCACTTTAAAGTAATATTTTCAAAGAAATACTTTCCTTAAATGCAGCATTTTCCCTAGCTCTAGGTTACAATATGGCTTTTAGAGAAATAACCTTATAATGACGGGAACTTGTTACTTAATGGAAAAAGTACAAATTAGCACATTTCATCTAAAATTACTACTTGTAAGAATATGCAGTTTGAATCTGCCATTTGATAAGACACCTCTAATCGAAAGATTGACGATTTAAAATTTGAATTCATGGAAATGATATTTACTGTCATTAAATAAAGGTTTTTTATGTTCATTTCAGCTGTATTCTATTTATACATTTACATGTTTATGTTTTTAAAACTTTAATTTTTAATGTTTTCTTTAGGTAAAGATCAATACGATTCTCAGCCGATCGAAGATGGCGAGAAAGAAAAAGAAACAATGGAAGAGGAAAAAGCACGACTCATTGCGCCATGTAAGAGTACTTGTTTATTATTTATTTGTAGAACTTAGCAATATTTTGAAAGGTAATATGGATAATAGAAATATTTAAAAGCACTTCATGAAGTCTAAGAATTTTATAAAGGCTACTATATTCTTCTAATAAATCTATAAAGCTTAAATAACATTTAGTAAACTAATTATATGCAGTCTACTGCATTCTAATAATAATTGTTTGATTGATAATATTAGTGGTTAAGTGGTTAATCCATTATTGAGTGACTGATGTATTATTAATTCATGCGTTGGTTGAGTAAATGACGGATTTCTTAATTATATCATTCTATATATTGATTCTGTGATTAATCGATTATTGATTGATTTAACAGATGATCCTAATCAGCCCAAAACTCTTCTCCAGCAACATCTTGAGAACCGAGTGAAAGAAGAGAAAAAATCCAAGAAGAAAGAAGAGAAAAAGAAAAACCACAAAAATAAAGCAGGAAGTAAAAAGAACAGCGATAGTACGGACAAGGACAGCAGTAGTAGCAGCGATGAGTCATCGTCAGATAGCGATGACTCATCAAGTAGTGATGACTCATCAAGTGACGATGACTCATCAAGTAGCGATGACTCATCAAGTGACGATGACTCATCCTCGGATGACTCATCTTCTGACTCATCGTCCAGCAGCGAAGAAGATAAAAAGAAAAAGAAGAAGCGTACAAAAAGCAGCAACAAGAAGAAGAAGGAAAAGAAAGGAAAAAGTAAGAAGTCAGATAAAAACAAAAAGTCAGATGATGGTGACGATCTCAAAGACGCTCTTGCAAGAGAAGAAAAGAGGCTGAAAGAGGTTTGTGACATTTTCTAATCCTATTGCGATGGTTATACTGGAAGATTTCTATCATGTTTAAACTTTGTTTGAATTTATTGTACGTGTCTCGTGCATTATTGATGTGTTTGTTTGACTGCTCTTGGCTTTGAACTCCAAACTAGTTTGTTTTGGCAGTTTCGTTGATAGAGACAAAACCATAGACAGCTAACAATAAAGGCATAAGTCCAGCAATTGTATCTCTTCAAACATGGTTATTTGTAACTACCACTATTAACATTACTGTGGAATGGATTTACCCCTAGGTTGTGGAATTTTTTGTTTTATAAGTACATTATATTCTATTCCAAGTTTACTGAAATATACAACTTAATGGCCAGTATTTGTTTTATATTTTTGTAACATAGGCAAGCGGTTATGATTTGTTTGTGTTTCTATTTTCCTGTGCATACTGAATTTTCAATGACGTATTTTGTATGTTATGATTATTTATTTCGCATATTGTTGCTCTCGTTTTATTTATTTCGTTGAATTATTGAGGGCTTCGTCGCCGCTGTGTGTGCTTACCTTACCCTTAATGAAATTAAACCAGATCAAATTCGATTGGTTATGATTGCGATTAATTTTTAACATTTTCATTGGCTGTAATACTTTTATTTGTTATGAAACTTTTCCTATTTTTTTGTTATCGTGCCGCTGGTTCGTGTGTTATTTTGTATGTTATTTGTTTATTATTGCGATGTTGTTGTTGTTATTTTGATATTGTTGTTGTTATCTTGATGTTGTTGTAGTAATCATGACGTTGTTGTTGTTATCGTGACGTTGTTGTTGTTATCGTAATGTTGTTGTTGTTGTCTCTGTAGGTTGAGGAGATGCTGAAGACGGACGAGAGAAAGAGAACCTACAACGTGATGTACGACGGTAAGGGGCCGAGTGAAGCAGATATTGAGGCCTATCAGATGAAGCGCATCAGATACGAGGACCCCATGGCTAAATACAGGGATGAGGAGGATGATTGACTTTAATGCAATACGAGTCTATATTGTATATATTGTGTAGAACTGATACATTCATTTATTAGAGCTAACTTTTGCGATATTTTATTGAATAATTAATTATAATTAGCGTTAAATGAAATAACGCTGAGTTTAGAACAAGGGGTACAGTTTTAGAATCAGTTACTGTCAGATAAGCATTGGAATTGATTTTGGTAATAAACTTGAAAATATAGCATATAAAGCATTTTATATTGGATTCAACTATTATGTGATGACGGTATTTATAACTTCACTTGATGTAAGGTACTAAATAATAGCAGCTATCAGAAATTTAAATAATAACATATCTAATTAATTATTATTAATCTAAATAATAACCGTACCTAACTGTAACTAATTAGATATTTAGTGCCTTTTCTGTTGGACTTAGTGGCTTATGGTAGTTACATATTCATGTATATAAAAACAACTGATGAGAGCTCATTAACGTTATTTTCACTTCAAGCCTATCTCTCTATTCGTACGCTTTTTATCTCACTCGGTAATGAGCACTCGTTAAATCGAGTTAGTCTCCAATCTCTTGCCTCGTCTTTTTTGTTGTTGTAACTGACATCACCTTGGGGTGAAGAATCAGACGTTAAATCCTATTGATAATTTTAGATATCTATATTCTAAGTACAATGGGTCTAGACCGATATGAAACTATCACTTATTTATCGCAGCCGAAAACGTCTCTGGTAGCATCTCTCTAGCTTAGAAACAGATGTAAAACTTAGTATTGCAGATGTTCAAGTAAAACAGACGAAAAGCAGAATTTATATTTAGTATTAGACAAGTTTAATTAAAACGATTCTTAAACGACAGGTAGGCCTAAACAACTTATCTAGGGTAATGGAACAGCGAATAGAGCAGTTTAATTTCCGAACATTTTCCAATGATGTCCTTAACTACACAAAACAATATTGCGATAAGGGCAAGTCATATAATGTTACACTTTACGGCTTAAATTGCTGATATATGGATATAGGTATACAGAAATATACTTATATCTAGAGCTATATCTGCATAACTCTATAATTATGTCTCAATCTATCTAAGTATACCTCTAAGTATCTAATTTCTTTAATCAGCTGACAAGTTTACATGTCCTCTCTGGCCCATTAAGATTCGCTAATCTATTGAGAACATCTAAACAACAGTTGAATAAAAATGACAAAACATTTTTAGAACAAAAATGCGTTTATCTTAACAAATCCTTTTAGTCGAATTTTGCTCACTTACATAATTAACTAGCTCAACATTCACAAATTAATTCAAACTATCATCAGAACATCTTACAAAGTATTCTTAACTAATTCTACACTTAGACTACAGCTGTATATGTTGAATTACCCAAGTTTAACGGTCTTTTTATTGTCTATAGATGATGTCAGTGACTTTATACGAATATTACTCAAGTATGTTACAAAGGCAACAAAATCGATGAATACTTTTAAGAATAACCATAACCATAGAGAGAAAGTGGACGTTAGGGGGTCTGAGATACGAATATTTGCCAACCTATGTCGTAATATTGATTTATAAACATGTCGACGTGTCACATATGTACTTACATGTACGTATGTTGTATGTGAGTATGCATATGAATAATTATAAGTAAAAATTGTAAAAACCTACTAATGTCCGCGTATATTATTTACTGTTTATTTGTTTCTGGTGTTCGATTGGATGGTAGGTTCAGGATACACATTCCTGTCTGTATTCTGCTGTGTTGCTCGGTGCATATAAAAACAGTGTCTATAATTCAAATTCCTAATACACTGTCATATATCTCGCTCCACAACGATCGAGATACAACACAATAACCACATCGACCAACCTAAAAATATAGTATTTTTTCAAGACTTGACTTTTTCAAATAAAAACGATGTCTTGTAAAGGAAAAATTGCTACTTAAAATTGTCAAATGTATGTATTATATCTCAGATATATATAATTCAATATGAATATTCATTACATGCTCTATTAAGTTTACTCTAACCGTCATTATTGACAGGCTAAAAACATTAATTGATGCGCATTTATACGACTGAATCGCTGAGTGACTTTCAGGGTTGATCCATATTATTCGTGCAGTAAAGCGGCTTTCAGGGTTAACCCTCAACAACAAAAACACAATTTTAGTCCTGCTGTTGTCCTCGACAACACTCAGCACTATGGAACGAGATCCAGCCAATGAGCAGATCAGAATGTCGGGCCCAAAACTCCGCTTGAACTATAAGTCGTTCATTTTTGAATGGCTTCCCAGGTGTATGGCTTCCAAGCTTTATGGCTTCCATCTATAGTTTATGGCTTCCATGGTTTATGGCGTTCATCTATGGTTTATGGCTTCCATCTATGGTTTATGGCTTCCAAGCTTTATGGCTTCCATCTATAGTTTATGGCTTCCATGGTTTATGGCTTCCATCTATGATTTATGGCTTCCATCTATGGTTTATGGCTTCCATGGTTTATGGCTTCCATCTATGGATTATGGCTTCCATGGTTTATGGCTTCCATCTATGATTTATGGCTTCCATTGTTTATGGTTTCCATCTATGGTTTATGGCTTCGAATGGCTTACAGGGGTTTTTCAGGCCTGTATTAGATGGCATATAAAACCAAACATCTCACATAAGAACAGCACAATGTCGTGAAAAGTTACACAGAAAAACTATAAAACAAGACATGAGAAAAACAGTACAGGTTCAGCAATGAAAGCGAGCCATTGTCTATTAGACGAGAAATAAAAATAACTTTTAGTGACATTGTTTTAGCAAATAATTAATTTAACTCAACTACCTTCACGTCAGGTCAACATTCAGTAGGATTAATATTAAACCAGAGTACAATGGTCACGGGTAGCTCACGTTTATATACTAAGGGCCGATTCAGTGGCATGTTGGCAAGTTGTTTGACCGCGTATCAGTAGATGCAGGGTTCAAATTCAAGCTGTATACTCTCGCTCTGATGTCACATTATCACGCAGAGGCCGTCATCCGGCTGTACTAAGTAAAGCCTACTTTAATTATAATTAATTGGAAATTTAAAGCCTAATTTAATAACTTTCTAATCTAATGTAGATTAGGACTATTATTATATTAATTAGATTAAGACTTACTTTTTCACAATGTTTTCGTTAAGTTTGCCCAGTCAATATTTATTCATTTTAAGAAAAATTAAGTATATTTTTAAATTAAGAACATGTATGTTAATTCTATTAATACATAGGGTAAAGATACAGTTTTAGCAAGTATCGTAAATGAATATTTAGAAATGAAAAAAGTATAACTTACTATTAACTATGAATTAATTAATATAGAATAAGTTCGGATATTCCTAAACGCAAATACGCGCAGAGATGCGATAACCCGATAGGTTAAAACTGTGAAAGTAAACAAAAAAGTCATTAACGGGATAACTTTCTAACACTAATTAATTAATTAATTAATTACGACGATTAAGCGTCCAAGTCTTAATATTTAATATATTGCTTTTGGATTGTGTTGTGAATTCATGACCAGATTCTGTTCAACCCTAAGTTTATAATGACGAAATGTTACAGATTGGATTTATGTGCAGTAATTTTGTATACGGCTTTACATTATTAATAGGAAATGAAAATGTAGCACTATGAATTAAATTATTAGCAAAAAGTGTCAGTAAAACCACATTCCGGTTTTAATGCAATTTAAATCAGTCTCTAGAGAAAACTCAGTAAAGTCTTAATCAGTTGTGACCTTAATCAAAGTACTTAAAGTATTTAATGAAAGCATAGCCGGAGGGGGAGAGGGATTTAGCGCACTCAGATAAGCTGCGCGTCAGTTGAACGAAGTAAAGCCACGCTGCACGCGGTTAGTAAATTGTGGGCGACCACTTTGGAAGACCGCGTGTAGACAGCTTTGGAAGTAAACAATCCCCAGGGTGTTGGAGGTTATTCTTAAATCCGCGCCGGCTGCTATTGGAGCGCCAACAAAAGGCAACGATTACTAATAACCATGGAAAGGAATGAAGAAAATATTGAAAACTACAAAAACAGAAACTTAAGAAAGGAAACATTGTAAACACATGCGGTATGTCATGTGTGGAACTATACGGAATAAAAAAAAATTAAAAAATAGCCATAAATTTCATGCAGTAGATGGTTTGGTTATGGTTTTGATGGTATGGGCATATTGTGAGAAAGGCCGATGAGGATGTATAGAGAGAATTGGGAGGGAAGAGCTTGATGTTAAGCTAGAGAGAGGTAGATCACAACTGGGATGCAGTGATTAAGAAGGACATGAAAAATAGGGAACTGACTGTGATTGAATATAGTGTGGGACAGAGAGGATTGGAGAAGGTCTATTGGTATCCCGACCTTGGTTAAACTGGGATTCAAGGGAAGAAGTTGATGACGATGTAGTTTTTACAATGGACTCCTCTAGTTCTACTCAATGAGCCGTTCCTGTTGATGAATCACAGACTTTCATTTCCAGATCTCAAAGAATGTATTTCCATTCTTGACATTTAAACAACACGTAGAGAAAAATTGGCACATTCGTCGACTGACAATTACTACTTGGTTCTAGGAAAGGTAATCCAGAAAAATAAAGAAAGTAAAGTGCCTATCGACCAGCCACGATTCTGATGTTACAGGAGGCAAAAATGAAACAATTTCCTACAGCAGAGAATATCAAATAGTAGCAGCCGCTCATCGGGATCTGTTCAACAACTCGTAACAGAAGAAAAAAAGAAAAAAGAGATATATGCTTGGTTACAGCCGTGAAAAAATTAGTGAAAAGTTGCGACGTCTGTAGCGAACGCTTGTAGGAAAATTTAATTCCCCAGAAAACTTTGACCATCTTTGATTCCATACTAATGAAATTTATCAACTTTTTTCAATAAAAATTACATGAATACAATTTCCATCCGTTTTATTTATCCATAGATAATTATCAATCTCAAGTAAATGAGAAAAAGTACCAACAGAGTAGAGCAACGTTTCATCAAACGACAGCTGTAACGCCTCGTCAGTTTGACAGACTATTACACTGTACATGACGCACTACTACATATAAATGCTGCATTCAGATCTGAGCAACTTATAAATTAGTTATTAAGTACAAATCAGACAAACGAGAAGAATTTATACAAAATAAAAGACTCAATTCACAGTTATATATATTGCAGTTACAAACAGTTTTTCATATTTCAATTCACACTTCTCTCTCTCTCTCGTGTGTGTTCAGGCAAGTGGCAGGTCCACGGTACATATTCATTCTGCATACACGCTCCATCAAACAAGGGCAATCCGTAGATCAATAGATTAATCCATTCACCTTATCCATACCTAAGTAGCCCATAATCAGTATATTAGTTCACATCAATGCTACGATAGGATAGGAAAAATGTATAAGCAATGATATCATACGTATATTTAACTAGAATATGCTCAGTAACTCTCTCTAGCACTGCTACGCAGCCACGAGAAGTCTGGAACAGATCAGAAATATAACTACAACCGATGTGACAAATGGCCTTATGAAGTCAGCCGCTTAGAAGACAGGAATTCGGTCAGACAATGAGTCTTGGAGCCACACATTCTTGGCAGGAGCGAGCGAACATAGCAACCATCAGATAGCAGTCGTGATCGAGTATTGAAACTCTGCCATCGTGCTTGAAAACAGTTGTTCTAATCATTGCGTCGCACAAATTCCAACAGCGTCATTATAGGGTGTCCGAAGTGAAACTCTCGGTCTAAATCTCAAAATTTGGGTACAAGTGCCGAAAGCCGTCATTAGATCTATCAGGCTTCCACACTGTCACCCAAACTGAGACCAGCACAACGGTTCACTCATCTTACAAAAAAAAATACAAAACACAAAGTAGCCATAGTAGTGTCGTAATAATTTAGTCATATGATAAGAAGATGATGATAAGAAGATGATGACAAGAAAGATAAGAAGAGAGTCATGGTCGTAAAAATAAGGAAAACTATATTTGTTTGATAGACGCTGTCTTTGAGGAACTGAAGGTGTTCACATAGTTTCAGGCATACACGTCAAAACACGTATATTGACAATAGCGATTAAATAGCTGAAGCTCCTCGTATAAGTCAGCCTTTGTTTTCAAAGCAACATCTATTTTGAAACGACCATTTCTATGGCAGTGTCAGGGCCGATAACCGGTCTTAAAAACTGCTTTACAGGTTTCTGTAGTTAGTAGAGAAGGTTCATGCAAGAAAATCTGATAAAAATGTCAATAAGAGCACAGCGACGCTTCAATAACTCTAAACATAAAATAGCAAATTATCAATTCATTATAAATTTATCAACTAAAAATGATAATGTATTCAAATGATTTCGATAATTTCATTTGGACTTCAAAACTTCACTAAAATCGCTAAGACCCAGTAATTTACTTAAATACAACTAGTCTAGTACAAACAGTATAAAATTTAACTTAATTAGTTCCACCTGAGCCGCTAATTAATTGACGTTAATTAATTAATTACGCTTACATTAAAATTCCCGAGCAGAATCTTACTGCTCCCCGATATGTGGAACAGATAAAACACCAGTGAACTATTCCTAACTGGGAAGAGGCGACCAGGCTAGATATGCTCTGAAAGCTGAACACTCGAGGTACAAACAAAACAATTTCATAAAAATCTACATACAGTGCTCGATTTACACCCCCCCCAATCACTTGACCCCTCCCAATCACGTGACCCCTCTCAATCACGTGACCCTTCCAATCACGTGACCCCTCCCAATCACGTGACCCTTCTAATTACGTGACCCTCCCAATCACGTGACCCCTCCAAACTATATAGCCTCTCTCAACCACGTGGCGCTTGGGACCAATCAGGGCTTGATTAATTTGAGCTATGACCGTCACTATCACGTAGTACCTAGTACAGGCTTAAGATATCACTTAAGCATGTACGTGGTTTAAGTGGTGGAACTCAACCACTTAAATCTACCCAATCGATTCTTTTTCATACCCGCCCCCCACCTCCATCGGCCCCTACCTATAACTCGAGCACTGGATAAATTCTATAAAAGTTAAATTAACGTTAAACCGTCTTCATCATTATCTCCTGCAAGAACTGTCTCGTCTCTTCGACAGTCGTCACGAGGCTACGGTTCCTCACGAACGGCAGATCTTCGTAGTAGCTCATGTCGAAGCTGCGCGGCCACATCGTCTTGTTGAAGACCATCTCTTCCATGCAGTCGTACGCCAGCGGCTCAAAGGAAGCGTGGAACTTGTTGACGAACATCTCCGGGCGCTGGTTGAGCCAGGGCAGGTCGCCCACGCCGAAGATGCAGATGTCCCGCACCCACTTGCCCCGACACTCCCAATACTCCCACGACCAGTTCTCCTGAAAGGCGTACCAGCGCCATATCGTGCCGCGAACCGTGAACGGTTTCCTCTCCGGATTTCCTGTTATATAATAATAATAATAATACTAATAATAATAATAATAAGAATAATAATAATGAGAATAATAATAATAAAGGTTTAGCGTCAGTTTCCTCATCCAGGTATGATGTCAGAGACGTCCCCACAGCACACATCACTGCAGATCAAATCACCCAAACCAATCTGCAAAAGAAATGCGCTGAGAAGAAATAAAATGTGCCGAAGAGAAGAAAAATATAAAATATAAATTATCATCGTCGTCATCGTCATTGTTGTCATCGTCATCATCATCATCATCATCGTCGTCAACATCATCATCGTCGTCGTCGTCATCATCATCATCATCATAATCTTCATCATCATCATCGTCATCATCATCTTCATCATCATCATCATCGTCGTTGTAGTTTTCTCATTTTCTAATATTTTTCCAAGTGGCAGGTCTAGGTACTAATTCCTAGTCTACTCATGATACTCAATACGAACACTCCGCTGAACAGGAAGTTGATACCATCATAAAGGTTAAGCCAATACCAAACCTTAATGTAGTCTCAAGACAAATATGGCTTCTGAGTTGGCTTCGTATTTCCTTCATCATAATATTTAACTAATATGAACAGAGTGAATATTTTTCTCCGTAGACACATCCACATCTTCTTGTTTCTCTGTCTAACGGACTGCACAGTTATCTCATCGATATCTCCAAGGTTGTGTATTTTCTATTTATGCTGAGTTGTGTAGAACAGTCATCAATGACAACATCGAGCACTATTGAAAGAAATCGCTACGAACCCTTGAAGGAGCCGGGAGCGTGTAGATGAGGCGAGTTGCTGATCGTCGGCCAAATGAACTCGTCTGGAATGAAGATGTTGGAGAACCAGTCCGTCAACGTCTGAGACCAGGGGTGGTACATGAAGTAGAGGATGAACTCTCGCGTTAACGCCACCTGTTATAACATATAACAACTGTTAGATATAAAAAGATATAAGTTAAGGAAATGAAGGACTACGAAAGAACAGGGGTAAATGAAAGATGGTGTCAGCGAAAGGAGGCTATTAAAATAGGTGCAAAAGAAGTCTATGGCTTCCTTAAAGCAAATACAGCTAAAAAACTCTGGGTCACAAGTGAGATGCTAGACAAAATGGATGAAAGGAGGAAATGGAAAAGTATTGACACCAGTTATGGCCGAAGGAAATATAGAAGCTTAAACAATGAACTTAGAAGAATTACAGACAAGGCAAAAGATCATTGGTGGAGTGAAAAGTGTGATGATTTAACAGAATATGATAGAAGAGGGAGGTCGGATCTATTATACCAGGAAGTCAGGATATTAACAAGAACCGATAAGAAAAAGAAAGGAGATGCAAAGAACATTAGTATAGTGGGTAAAGATGGGAAATTGAAGACAGAGCTGGAAGAAGTAAAAGAAAGATGAAGAGAATATGTAGAGGAATTGTATGATAAGGCTGGGAAACCAGTTCAAGAGGATTTTAAAATAGAGGATGAAAATATCATAGAAAACGATAAAAGGGGCCCCGATATAATGAAGGAGGAAATTTATTTTGCAATTAACAGTATGAAGAAGGGGAAAGCAATAGATGAATAGGGAATAGATGAAATCCCAGCAGAATTCTTGAAAATGCTGGAAGGAGAAACACTCAATAAGTTAGTGGAGTTATGTATGGAAGTGTACAATACAGGTATTTGGCCAGACGACTTTACCAAGTCAGTGATGATCCCAATTCCCAAAAACGCCAATGCTGTGGAGTGTTCGGATTACAGAACAATCAGCTTAATACCTCATGCATAGAAGATCTTATTAAAGATAGTAAATAATCGCATTCAGTCGAAAGCAGAAATGATACAGAGCAAGACACAATTTTGTTTTAGGAAAGGATGCGGCACAAGAGAAGCAATAGGGGTAATGCGGGTTCTTTGCGAAAGAAGCTTAGAATATGGAAATGACGCTTTTGTATGCTTTGTAGACTTCGAGAAGGCCTTTGATAAGATTGATTGGATAACGATGATGAATATCTTAAAAAGAATAGGAATTGACTGGAGAGATAGAAGACTAATTTTGAACCTGTACATGAATCAAAGAGCAGTAATCAAAATCCAACAAGAATACTCAGAAGAAGGTGAAATAGGACGTGGAGTAAGAAAAGGATGTAGCATTTCGCCGCTGCTGTTTAACGTTTACGCTGAGGCAATGATGGAGGAAGCCATGGAAGACTTGGAAGAAGGAATAAAAGTAGGAGGGAATTTATTACAAGACGTACGATTTACAGATGATCAAGGAATGGTAGCGGCAGCGAGATTGGACTGCAGAAGATAATGGATAGGCTGAATGATACTGCATTGAGATATGGCATGAAGATTAATATAAAAAAGACGTAAGTTATGAGAGTATCCAAAAATAAAGGTGAAGTTAATATCACATTAAATGGTACGAAATTGGAACAGGTAAGGAGTTTCAAATATTTGGGTTATACTATAACCGATGACGGGAAATGTGAGACGGAAATATGCAGTAGGATTGCACAAGCAACAGTGGCCTTTGGTAGTAGAAAAAAACTATTATCAAAAAGTCTAAAGAAAGACACAAAGATAAAGATAGTGAAATCTTTGGTTTGGACCACGCTATTGTATGGATGTGAGACATGGACCTTAAGGAAGGCAGATACTAGAAAACTGGAGGCGTTGAAAATGTGGATTTGGAGAAGAATGGAGAAGATTAGCTGGACTCGAAAGATTACAAATGAGGAAGTTCTGGAGAGAGTTGGCACAGATAGACAGTTCATAAATGTATTAAGAAATAGGAAGAAGAGTTGGATAGGACACATTCTAAGGGGGGAAGGTCTATTAAAAGAGGTCATAGAAGGTAGAATGGAAGGAAAATGAGGCATAGGCAGGCCGAGATTAGGTATGTTAGATGATTTAAAGACCCACTCATATGTGGAAATGAAGAGGAAGGCGGAAGACTGAGAAGAGTGGAGGCGTTATATACCATGGACCTGCCAGTAGGCAGTGCACTAAGAGAGAGATATAAAAACTGTTAGATACAACAGATGTAACAACTGCTAGGTATAACAACTGTTAGATATAACAACCGTTAGATATAACAACTGTTAGATATACCAACTTTTAGATATAACAACTGTTAGATATAACAAATGTTAGATATAACATTTGTTAGATATAACAACCGTTAGATATAACAACCGTTAGATATAGCAAATGTCAGATATACCAACTTTTAGATATAACAACTGTTAGATATAACAACTCTTAGATATAACAACTTTTAGACATAACAACTGTTAGATATAACAATTGTTAGATATAACAACTACTACCGCTAAAAAGTACACACTAAAAGACCAACAACAATGCACAATACCAGGCGAGTTCACCACTAGATCAAATCAAATAAAACTATCGTCGTTTAATCAGCAAAACCCTTCAATCGCCGGCAGATATTGTAAAGTAGCCTCTAAGTTCAAGTACCAGCGTTAGGATAAACTGTAGCTTATCCGATTAGTTTAGGGAGTAACGGTCGTAATCGCGTTTAAATGTTAAGGACATATAGATAACAGTAGCTGGTTAAATAAAGCCGGCCACTGTGCCTGCAAAATGATATCAGGCCAGTTATCTACGTATATACGTTAGTACTCAATACCAAATATATATATGTATATATATATATATATATATATATATATATATATATATATATATATATATATATATATATATATATATATATATATATATATATATATATATATAATGTAATGTAATGAAAAATATAGTGTTAAATGTATTAAGAAATAGGAAGAAGAGATGGATAGGACACATTCTAAGGGGGGAAGGTCTATTAAAAGAGGTCATAGAAAGTAGAATGGAAGGAAAATGAGGCAGGGGCAGGCCGCGATTAGGTATGCTAGATGATTTGAAGACCCACTCATATGTGGAAATGAAGAGGAAAGCGGAAGACAGAGAAGAGTGGAGGCGTTAAATACCATGGATCTGTCAGCAGGCAGTGCCCTAAGAGAGATATTACCTAAAACAGGCAAATATGTATGGTTTTCCATAAGTCTAGTCTTATTCACCCAACCAAACACTAAAAGAACAACAACAATGCAATGAGAGAGCAGGTCTTGCCTGATTGCTGCCCTTTAGAACGTTAAACACTAAAAGAGCAACAACAGAGCAGTGAGAGCAGGTCTTACCTGATTGCTGCCCTTTAGAACGGTGGTATTTAGCGGTGGTTGGCCCTTCAGTTGAGGAGTTATAACCATTCGTTCAAGAAATGGCGACAGGTACCATTCGAACATATAGCGTAGCTTGAACTGCATATAGTCACCCCTGAATAGCATCAATCAACAAAATCAATCAATCACTCAATCAATCACTCAATCAAGCTGAAGGATTGGTTCACAATATTTAATTGATTCACGACACTGCTATACAAGTACAAAAGCTACAGTACTGCTGAATATGATCTTTAATCAGCCTAGCGTTCGACAGTCATTGGCTAGGCCCCAATTTTAGTCAAGCTTAGCATCTAAAGATGATATTAAAGACTCCTTAACAAGAACGTATTTAAATATAAAACAGATTTACAAATATAACCAATTGAGTATGAAAAGTTCAACCCATTGTAGTCTTAGCTTAGAACGTCTAGGCTGTCTCGAGCCTGCATAGCTTTCAGCCGTCTTTGTACGAAATAGATCAATAATATCCAAGACACAATATTGACCAAATACAGCCTGGCAGGCTGCCGAACAGCACAAACGAGCGAGCGCCGAGGCATAACGTTAAACACGCGTGCAAATGCAAATGCATAGTCAACACTGTATAGTGTACACCCATGTCGATCCGCCATATACTAGCCTGGTACAACGTACACAGCGCAAAGTGTACTACATTCTAGTCCGAGAGCGCAAAGTGTACTGTATACAGTATATACTGTACACTTTTTATTATTTTATGTTTTAATCTCAATTTAAAATTATACCCCTGCCTATTAATTTTGCATGTACAAGTTGACCTGTCATCATTAATGATTGGGTTGTTGCAATGTTTGTGTACATTTTGTTTTCTTTGTTCTTCATTGTACGCATTTTGCGTTACGTTTCTTCTTCTTCTTCAAAATTTTTCTTATTTTTCTTTAAGTTCACCATAGTTCACATTTAGTTTGTGCTTTTCCTACTGCATTTGCTTGTTTGTGTGCAGTGTATATGAACAGCGGCTCAACTGCCCTTCTTGGTGTTCTTATTAAATTGAATTGAATTGTCTATTTTAAGTCATGTACAATTTTTTCTCAAACCAAGTATAAACTGCGTACGATCCGCTGCTTTTCAGTCAAGTGAAATCAAAACGACGAACGAAGTTTACAATAATGTACACACGCAACACTTCACTCCCGCACATCATGCTAAGTTGCAAAGTGATCAGTTGTACGCTCAATGTTCGTACCGCGTAAGTACAGCGTGTTAAGCGTACACTACACAACTGTATGCCGTACACCGTACGGTATATATATTTAATCAAGTCTGAATAAACATGACCAATTTTCTCTCCCTCCCTCTCTCTCTCTCTCTCTCTTTCTCTTAGTGCACTGCCTCTTGGCAGGTCCAAGGCCTATAAATCCTCCACATATTTCTATCTTATGCTTTTCTCTTCATATTAACATTTGAATTAATTATCATATCGTCCAGTATCCCAAGTCTTGTACTTCTTCTAACCATTTTTCCTTCCATTATTCCTTCAATTACCTTTTTTAGTAAACCATGTCCCCTCATGTCCTCATCCATCCAGTTCTTCTTTCTACTTCTTCTGATACTTATGAATTGCCAACCCAATTTAGCTTTTCTACTTTCGTAATTTTGTCAGTCCATTTTATCTTTGGCAAATTATACAATAAAATATACAAATACGAAAAGGAATTTTCTTAATGAGCTTAGCTTTCAATTCCTCTGCATAAGATTTACATCAAGAATAGGACCATAGACTCGAACCAGACATCTAAGAAACCAGAGAGGTCGCTAAACAATCAGCCACGTGCTCCCTTCACATACAGCGATTTAATAAGATGTTGCGTTGACCAGTGATTTTCATCTGTTTCCTTTTGGCATTCACTTCAGAAGGTAGAAGGTAGAATGGAAGGAAAGAGATACAGAGGCAGACCGAGATTAAGTATGTTAGATGATTTAAAGATCAACTCATTTGTGGATATGAAGAGTAAAACGGAAAACAGAGAATAGTGGGGGCGTTATATACCATGGACATGCCAGTAGGCAGTGCATTTAGAGAGAGATATTCACTTCAGAGATTAAGAGTTAATAACTAGCCCTAATACGTTTTAATTTTTCTTTTAGTTTCACAGTTACAGGCGTAAGTGCTATAGATTCCATCTAAATATACGGCTTTTTTAGTTTACCCGTTATTTCCTTCTTTCCGTGATTATTAATATTCCTAGCCTATATAAACGAAGCAATGCAGTATAGCCCATTGCAGTATAGCCCATTGCAGTATAGCCCATCGCAGTATAGCCCATTGCAGTATAGCCCATTGCAGTATAGCCCATTGCAGTATAGCCCATCGCAGTATAGCCCATTGCAGTATAGCCCATTGCAGTATAGCCCATTGCAGTCAGCTCGGATTAAGAATAACCTTTCAACACCCGTTTTATTAACCGGTAAGCAAACAATCTCCCAAGTGGCGATGTCGGTAGGATATTCAACCGCGGGATCAGTAAGTGCGATTTCAAATCCTGGGCTCGCCCGTCACTGACATCGCTTTCGAGTGAGTTAACTGACGCTAACAATAGCTTTACCAGCTTTAGCAAGGGGGCACCCATACAAGTACTAACCGGGCCTGACGGTGCTTAGTTTACTTTACTGAAGTGCACGCTAAAACAAATTCGCTAAACTCCGCCCGCTCTTTTGTTATTGAGCCTCTACAAAATTACGCAGAGACAATTTCCGCAGTAGGTAAAAGTAGCGGAAAATGAGCACGCAAGCGCACAAACTCTTCTTCAAACACACACAAAATCAGAGCTGCAGGTACAATCGAGTCGCGCACGTGCAGGGGGCTGTTTGGTAAAAGAATTTACAATGGCAAGACGCAGAAATCCAGCGCTACAACATGCTAGGCACACAGCACAGTGAAGAGGCAATAAATGAGAGAACTATAAATCAAATCTGCACGCTAACCAGATGATCGACCTCTGCGCTGAACAATTAAAACCTGTTGCGGTCAAAATCTACAATACTGACGCATCATGATTACTGCTTTGTCAGATGTAAGAAAGATCATCGTAAAAACATCACAATCTAATTAACATCAGATTAAGAAATTAATAACTGTGTTACTAATCACTCTGTCAGACGTTAGAAAAATCTTCGTAAAAACACTACAATCATAAGCTTTGCCATCAGATCCTACGTCAGTGCTCTATCGTCCTATCTGCATTTATTTCGTCCAGACAAGTTTCAATTGATTGTATAATCGATCTGAAAAGATAACTTTCTAGATGAATCTGTTTAGATGAACAGTATTTCGTGTGACTAACTTCAAAATGGTCGTTGTTGTATATACCTAGCCAAATTTAACTCACAGCCAGTCGATAGAATCAACTAAAAATTACAATTACTTAACGTAACTGAGAATAACCGTGTTATACTACCCGTTTGGCGTCCGCGTTGCTGAAGAATAGACCAACCGTGGATTGCATGTGTCATAGAAGGCGACAATGCAAGAAGATACAAACCGACGTTAGAAAGGACATTCGGTTGGTGCTAGGCGCTCACCTAGCTAGTCTCTAGAAATTGCTACAAATGTTTTGACTCTGGGATTCAAGGGAAGATGATGATCTAAGATAAACAAAACTCAGGTAAAATCTCTAAGACTAAACGTAAATCTAAATGACTAATCACTGAATCACGTAAATCTAAATGACTAAATCACTGAATCACGTAAATCTAAATGACTAAATCACTGAATCACGTAAATCTAAATGACTAAATCACTGAATCACGTAAATCTAAATGACTAAATCACTGAATCACGTAAATCTAAATGACTAAATCACTGAATCACGTAAATCTAAATGACTAAATCACTGAATCACGTAAATCTAAATGACTAAATCACTGAATCACGTAAATCTAAATGACTAAATCACTGAATCACGTAAATCTCAATGGCTAATCACTGAATCACGTAAATCTAAATGATTAAATCACTGAATCACGTAAATCTAAATGACTAATTGTAGCGTGATTGTATTTATAAAATTCTACATTTTGCATTTTGTAGCCTTCATGCATTGATTGAATTTTACTACATACATACAGTAGCATTCGTTATTGTATTGACTGAATTTTACTACATACAATTAGTAGCATTCGTTATTGTATTGACTGAATTTTACTACATACATTTAGTAGCATTCGTTATTATATTGACTGAATTTTACTACATACATTTAGTAGCATTCGTTATTGTATTGACTGAATTTTACTACATACAATTAGTAGCATTCGTTATTGTATTGATTGAATTTATCACTTGTATTTAGTAGCATTCGTTATTGTATTGATTGAATTTATCACTTGTATTTAGTAGCACGAATGTATTGACTAAATGCTCGCATGTTTCAGAGGGTCTGAATGGTAAATTGCTATAAGAATGGAACCACAATGAAAGCATAACAGGCGCTACATTACAATAGGTCCAATACGATTGTAGAACTATGAACTAATGTTTACTACTGTACATCGAACGCGCATTCATTCGTTACTGATTCATTCGCTCATTTATTCGTAAACTCATATTTTCATTAATGCATTCATTCAAACATTTATTCAGTAATTTATTTAACCATTTATTCAGTCTTTCATTTATTCATTCGTTAGCTATTACGTTCGTTCATTCATGCATACAGTCTATAAGTAATTCAATAACATTGTCATTAATTACAGAAACTACTCAATCCTCAATTCATTGCTACGCACATTCATAAATTATTAAAGTTAAAACCATAGCTAAAGTCAAGTTTAACGTCGATCTACTGCTCGAAAGTCAGTGACGAGGAAAGCATTGGATTTGAACCCTCATCTACTGATCCGCTGTCGAACAAACTTGCTTACAAGCCACCGGCTCCGTCCAACCATTGTAATTATTCTTTCATTTAATCATTGGATCATTCAATCGTTCATCCTTCATTTAATCATTCATTCATTTATTTAATCATTCATTCAATCACTCACTCAATCATTCATTCATTCATACATTCATTCAATCATTCATTCATTCATTCACTCATTCATCCACTCACTCACAGTCTCACCTGATCTGACTGCCCTCCACGTCATTCGCTCCCCCGTACAGCGTCAGTATATCCACGAGCTCTGCGTTGCTGTGCACGGGAAACATCTGACCGCTCAGGTTGATGAAGTACTTCCACTTGTTACTCATTCTCAGCAGATCTTCCATGCAGGTCATCTCCGCCTCTATGATGCTCATGTGGCCCCAGTAGACTGGCACGAACCTCGAGGCGGGCACGACGTTGTTGAAGCAGCCGGTGAGGGACCTGATAGCCTGCTTCACCTCTGGAGTCGCCTTCGCGTCGACGTGAATGCAGTAGAAGTTCTGCGGCATGTAGATAGCCCGCAGCAATCGCTCCACCTGTCAGTGCAGTACCAATAGATTTACGATTAGTTATAGCTATATGGCTGATTGTTTTCTTCTCTCTCTCTCTCTCTGTCTCTCTTTCTCTCTCTGTCTCTCTCTCTTTCTCGGTATCTCTCTCGATCTCTTTCTCTTTCTCTCTCTGGTATCTCTCTCGCTTTTTCTCTTTTCAATCAATCTCTCTCTCTCTCTCTTCTCTCGCTCTTCTCTCTCTCTCTCTCTCTCTCTCTCTATGTATCTCTTTCGCTTTCTCTTTCTCAATGTCTCTCTCTCTTTCGTTTTCTCTGTCTCCTACTCTCTCTTCTCTCTCTCTCACCAACTCAAACATAAACCATATACTGTAATATACTGTAATGAACAAACTATCAGTTGCATACAATAATATATATGTATATTGGAATAATGCAGCACGTAATTCACTATAACATAATATAATCTGACATAACATAATGCAGATAGTATGATAACAACATAAAAGTTCTAGGTCATAGGTGATATCAGCGAGCTTCTAGCAGGGATTGAAGCCGCAGCTCTCTAGTTCACTCGTGATCACCGAACTCACACAGCGCTGCTGCTCTATGTACATACCTATATAGCTGCTCTATGTACATACATATACAGCTGCTCTATGTACATACATACACAGCTGCCTTATGTGCATACATATACAGCTGCTCTACGTACATACATATACAGCTTGTGCATACATACACAGCTGCACATATACAGCTGCCTCTATATACATACATATACAAATGCCTCTACATACTTACACACAAAGGTGAGGGACATAACATATTTTATGAAAGTTTTACCTAGGAGGGAGCAAAATGTATAAACTTTCACTGAAGGAGCTTATCAGCGATATTTTAAAGTCAATGATTATCTTCAAAGCAAATAGTCAAACATTTCCTTAATAGTTTTCCTTGTTTTTCTATTTATTCACCGTTAAGATAAAAGTGACTATCACATCCGGCAGCATTCAGCCACTTCCAGCTGTTGATTTATATCGCTGTTTCGCGATATAAAGCAGTCCTGTAAAGCGGTCTCGAAGACCAGGCACCGGCCATGACACCACTACAGAAATTGTCGGAGGTTATTATTGTTATTATTAATATAATTGTTGTACGGAAAGTAGCAATTATTGGCGGAAGGGGCGTGGGGGTTTACTGGTGGGGCAAACTCTTTGACTACAGAGAACTTTGCTCCCCCTTCAGTCAACATGTTGAAAGAGGTCATAGGTCATGGGTTGAAGTCTCAGGATGTAACTGACCCTGGTCTATGACGGATCCTGGTCTATGACTGATCCTGGTCTATGACTGATCCTGGTCTATGATTGATCCTGGTCTATGACTGATCCTGGTCTATGACTGATCCTGGTCTATGACTGATCCTGGCCTATGACTGATCCTGGTCTATGACTGATCCTGGTCTATGACTGATCCTGGCCTATGACTGATCCTGGTCTATGACTGATCATGGCCTATGACTGATCATGATCTATGACTGATCCTGGTCTATGACTGATCCTGGCCTATGACTGACCCTGATCTACGACTGAATGACTAGGCGTTATAATGAAGTAGCCAACAAGTTGCCATATCTATAGGCAGGATTAGAATTCCTTTAGGTTGTGAGGGTTCGCCACTCACCTCCTTTTTATTTCCCACTTAAACAAGGAGGAATTTTCTTGAAATTCCACTGAAATTAAGACATTAGTAATCTCAACCCCCCCTCCGCTAACGTACTTTTGGAGAATTATAGATCTGTCTCTACGCCCTACTGATCCGACACCATCGGCACGCAAAAGATTAGACATTCCATTCATTAACTGGCATTCAAGCTGCATATACTAACAGCAAAGCAGAGTAGGTCTCAAGGTGCGTTGTGCATATCTTAAATTCAAGCCCAATGTTAACAAGTATTAAATTAAAACTCATATCGTCGATTATTCGCCGGCAACTTTCAACAATTCTGCAGGCAATTAAAATGCGTCTAAAAGTCAGGCAGCATCGGTGCCTGCATCTACCTGACTGACGGGCACACCTACAGGCACAGGTGCCAACTGGCACAGCTAACTAGGTTCAGTTGACCTAACAGAGCACAAAAATTTATACAAATACACCTAAAGTCCTTGAAAAACAACTTGCAGTGCACAATCTCTCTCTCTCACTCTCTCTTCTCTGCAGGCAAATGCAGGTGAATTCTTCAGATGAATTCTTTAGGTGAATTCTTCAAGTGAATTACTCAAGTGAATTCATGTTGCAGTACATTCCACCACATGGTAGAACCATTGGGTTAGAAAACCTGGCGATAAATCTTCATCTACTGATTGATTGATCGATTGCCTTTCTTGATCCGATAAACTAATGCAACGCTACAATCTATCCACTATTGCGTCATATCAATAGCGACATCAACAGTTACATTCGCTTAATCGATATAAGACGTCATCAGTGAACTGCATGACTATACTGAAACAATAGCTATTTGTATCTGAACTAAGCGTTAGTTCACCTCTAGAATGGACATCAGAGACAGTAGCGGCTAAGATTTGAACCCCACATCAGCTGATCAGAGGTCTAATCGATATACGTAATATAATCGATTTACATAAGTAACCTCAACCCCCCGCAAACTTACTTTTGGAGAATTCTAGATCTGTCTCTACGCCCTATAGAACGACACCATCGTCACGTAAAAGATTAGACATTCATTAACTGGCATTAACACTGCATGTGCTAACAGCAATAACGCAGAGTTGATCTCAAGGTGCGTTGTGCATATCTTTAATTCAAGCCCAATGGTAACAAGTATTAAATTAACACTCATACCGTTGATTATTCAATTATTCAATTTGCTCAGTCAATTTGATGTAAGACAGTCCAATCAATGAGGCTCAAAGGTTGACTGATGAGTCAAATGCTACTCGCCAATAGGTCATCGCTGAAGAGTAAAACAAAATCGATAAAATTCCGCAATAAAAACGAGTCTCCCATCTCTTCAATTAATAACACTCCAAGGTCGGTCATAAACTGTGATAAACGCTCTCTTTAGTACGTCTAAGCCCGATATACACAACGCGCTATTTAAAAGTTCTACTTTTAGTTAATATATATAAGCTCACGTATGGGCTTAATATTACGCCTTCATATATTCAAGAAAGTCCAACGGCATAGACCTCTTTATGCTATCATACGTCGAACTATTTAACATCTTTAATTATTCAATTGAAAGAAGTTTAAAGAACCCATTTACGTCCACAATGATAAAACCAAACCAAGAGCTTACAGACTACGTATTTAACTATATTAATTTATCGTCATGCTATTAAATAATCTATTCCTTTATTTTATCTCCATCTTAAAATCGCAGATAGCTACAATACATCAACTGGTATAACAAATACAATTATTATGTAATAAAATGAAAATAGAAAAGATAGTCTAATATTATATCAATTAGGCTACATACTAAATGTCCAAGTAACCAACGTCAGAAAGAGTTTTCGGTTTGTGAGCGCCTAGGCTCCAGAAATTGCTACAAAAATTTAAACGAATGGAATAGTATGGACGCATTGTTATTGGAGTGAGGTAGAAAGTATTGGATAATGTCTAAATTCGTTCCCGACCCTGATTAAACTGGGATTCTAGGAACGATGATGATGATGATCATGATGATCATCATGATGATGATTAAATGTCCAAGTACATATCAGTATAATAGTTATTGTTCGAATTCTCTGTACATACATACAGATCAATTAAATTAAATTCCGTGCAAATCCTCTTGGCGGAATCATCAGTGAAATGATAAAAACATAAAAACAGATCAAAACATATAATTAATAAAAATCTAATAATATAACGCATAATAATAAATGTCGTTTTAAACATACGAATAATATTAATTTTAATTAGCATAATTAATAAAAAATCTAGTCATATAACGTATAATAATAAATGTCATTTTTAATATAGAGTGTAGAAGTGTAAATTATAAATATCAATAACACTTAATAGTGCAAGAAGACACTAAAAGTCGAGTTACCATCTACATAGAAGTACAAAAGCACTAGACTATGTCCACATATAAGTACAAAGTACTAGACCTACATCTACACAAAAGTACAAAATTACTAGACCTACATCTAGGTGAAGTACAAACGTACTAGACTTACATCTAGATGAAATGCAAAAGTACTAGACTTACATCTAGAAGGAAGTACAGAAGTAATAGACTTACATCTAGATGGAAGTACAAAAGTACTAGATCTACATCTAGATGGAAGTACAATTTAAGTAATAGATCACAAAACAGTACGAATAAGTTTTAGAACCAAATGAAGATCGAACAAGTTCTTTGTGTCCAGACGACAGTACACAATTCTCACAAGACTTGGTGAGAGTACAAGAGTGTACTTCTTTGATCACGAGGAGCGTAGAGAAATATTATGTCACGAGGTTAGTACCAAAGTGTACTACAGCTAAAGGACAGTACTTGAGTAATGGTGTATGTCAAGAGGGTAGTACAACAAGTGTACTGCTGATATGGACAGTAGAGAAGTGTTGTACATGACAAGAGGGCAGACCATAAATTAACATGTAGGCCTCTAATGAGGACAATAAATTAACATGTAGGCCTCTAATGAGGACAATAAATTAACATGTAGGCCTCTAATGAGGACAATAAATTAACATGTAGGCCTCTAATGAGGACAATAAATTAACATGTAGGACTCTAATGGCGACTATAAATTAACATCGTAAAGGTCTATAAAGGAACACTAGTGGCATAAAACCGCGTTATGATGGTTAACGAGATGAATACAAGAAACTTAAATAAACTGATCAACAAAGAGATACCATTTCATCACAATCATTACACTGCCGGAGTAAATTACAATACAACAAATAGTCTAACTGTTACAATCTTTAGCTCAACAGATAAAGAAAACGACAGAAACAGATAAATAATTAATCTACATATTAACGTCCAAGTATCATTATCATCTTAACAGACCTCTGTATTACATACAAAGGTCCGGTACCTAGAGACCTAGGTACCGGACCTTTGTAGACATACCAGTCAACATAAAAACAAAAGTACATTACACTGAGGGTTGAGTCATCAAAGAGAAAACGAGAGAGAGAGAGAGAGAGAGAGAGAGAGAGAGAGAGAAAGACAGACAGACAGACAGAGAAGAGAGACAGAGACAGAGAGAGAGAGGGTGGGATAGAAAAAGAGACAAGACAGAGATAGAGACAAAGACAGAGATAAAGAGAGTGAGAGTGAAAAATAAACAGAAGAGCAGAGACAGAGGTTAAGAGAGAGAAACAAAAGAGAGTGAGAAGTTAGACAACGGCAAAGCCAGAGTAAAAGACAGACAGAGATTCTGAGTATTCAAAGAGAGAGAGAGAGAGAGAGAGAGAGAGAGAGAGAGAGAGAGAGAGAGAGAGAGAGAGAGGAGAGAGAAAGAGAGAGAAATTTATCAATCTTCACAAGACCTGTATACGTCGGTAACTACATGTATATTTTTTATCAAAAAGGATGCTTGCGGAGGTAATAAATTATTATTATTATTATTATTATTATTATTATTATTGTTCTAAAATAACAGATGACAGATAACATATTAGCATATATAATATTGTTAATAAGAAATAGTTTAAATTCATGATGATGACGTACAAGGCAGCAACTCTTTGGCTATCAAATCAGTAATCTGTTTAGTAAAATTTAAAATTTACATCTTAAACTAAAATTTAAAACGTAATAATACTTTTGTAAAATAATAAAGTATAAAGATAACAAATTTATAAGATAGAATATTAGAATATAAAATACTGATAATAAAAAGTAGTTTAAACTCATATACATGAACGCAAAATATCTAAAATATATCGAAAATGTCTTGACAACATAAACACATACAATTTTCTCAATACATATGAAACCAATACAGAAGCGAATTTGATACTTTCAATAAATGACTTTAGCAGACAACGTGTACTGATGTTGATTATATAAGCAAGTCTACACATAAATCAACCAAGACCTTCTTACATTCATTTCTCATACTTTAGCTAAGATTTTAGCTTAGCCACCAATTGAATATGCACTAAATTTAGTTACCTATTGAATATGCACTACATTTAAATGTACTATATACATGTGCATGTAGGCCAAAATATAGTAAAAGAGGCAAAATGAAGGAAGAATGGAAGGAAAAAAGGCTAAAGGAACACCGAGACTAGGGATGCTGGATAATATGATAACAAATTCGTACATTTATATGAAGAGAAAAGCAGGGGACATAAATATGGAGGAGTTATATGGCGTGGATCTGCCAATAGGCAGTGAACTTAGAGAGAGAAAGAGCGAGCGAGAGAGAAAGGAGAGAGAGAGGGAGAGAGAGAGAGAGAGAGAGAGAGAGAGAAGAGAGAGATGTACAATACTTCATGCCTTTTATTGTTTCTGGCTTATAATAACCAACACTTTTTTTCTCATGTGGACAGAAAAAATCTCGCAGCACAAGGGACGAGGCCTCTGCCAGGTATTATGGCCAATGATGCTGCTAAACCCATCTGTTTCGTATATTATGCTATAAAAGGGTGGCAGTTTCTCCTCAGATGGGGGAACGACCAGGTGTAATACTAGTCCCTGGTCGGTGGTGTGAGCTTCGGCTCCGTAATTATATAAATATTTAGGTGCGGCGGAAGTATCGCTGCGGACAATATGTTTGCAGGAATTGGCAAGGTTTGCAGGATTTTGCCCCTGCGATCGTGTGCCTTTGCGTAGGGTATTCCGCAGCGTAATGGGATTGCCCTATACAGCGGGTGTGGTAGAATGCCCCGAGAGTGCCCCACCCGGAGGTGGGATGTTTAGGTGTCCCAGGGTGGGCGGCCTCGGTGTTTGGATGTCCCAGGGTGTGATGCCTCTGATATTATTTCAGTAATACTACTCTTTATAAACGACAACACAACACGAGACTAATTCCAAAAAGACACTAACACTAACTCTTAACAAACAGATCATCATCATCATCTTCCCTTGAATCCCAGTTTAACTAGGTCGGGATACGAATAGAGTATCTCAAATCCTCTCTGTTCCACACCATATCATCCATCAGTCAGTCCCCTATTTGATACTATTCCATTCATTTACATTGTTGTAGCATTTTTGGAGCCTAGGCGTTCACCGGTTGGTCAATTCTTCAAACAGCCCGGACAAAACACGTGAAAAAAACTCTTAACAAACAGCAACTAATTAAAATGGTCTAGACGACAAACCTGTTCCACCGAGTCGTACATGAGAATGCTATAAGCTATTGGAAACTCCTCCTCTTTCTTCGACAACGGTTTCGAGAAGTAACCTCTCGCTCTTCTAAACGCCGCGCAGTCTCTCGTCGCATCTATGTAATACTGGGAAGATAACACAGGTCGCTTGTTCTTCCACATATAGTCCCTCGCCAGTCCCATCTTCTCCTCGTCACCGAACAGCAGGGACGGGCAGTCCACACTGCGGGTCCTCTGCAGAACGGTCTGTCGGGTCGCCTGGATCTCCTCTAGCGTTAGCACCTCGTCGATAACACACCCGGGCCCAATGCATTCACTCCCGTTACCAGTCAGCCTCTTATTTCCGCACCAGGCGCACGAAAGACCTTGGGGAATTTCTTGGATAGCACCAGATAATAACCTATCTAGAGTTTGTAGGTCAGTCCGATAAATTTCGCTCATGCCCCGACTAGCGTGTTTATAGGGGCTCGATAGGGCTGCCTGCCAGTAGGTGAGTAATAGGAAGGGAAAGAGAAAGAAGCCGATGAGACAGAATACTATCGAGCGCCGTCTAAGACAGAATATATCTGGCAGGTCGATCCATCGTCTCGACCGTACGACCATGCTGACCTCTCTTTGACCTCTGTTGACCTCGTTGCTAGGTTTATCTAGGTCAGTGTGACATAGTTTTCGAGTATCCGGTGAAAGTTTGTCTAAATTTATTAAACAGTCATCAGCGGAACAATCGCTGATTTTATTCTGTTTCATCTGAAATAACAATCACACAAAACATGTCCACAATTGCTGCAGTGAATTACGTTGTCAATTAATCAATCTACATTAACGCCGTTTAGGGAACAGCAGAACCGTTAGCAGCAGATACGTTGATTTCTTTTCACAAGAGAAACAAGTAAAATCCACAAGAACATATCGAAGTGCATGTAATTAAGTCATTGATGTAGATATTGCTGTACAGTAGACTAGGAAGATGACGTTTATTTAAATCTCCAGCCAAAAAACCTTTAATCTCTACGAATCAAACCACACCTTAGAGTAATATCATCTTACAAATATTATAGACTGTTTAAATCTATACTGCATACAAACAAACTATTGGCTAATAGCAAACAATAAGAAACTATCAACTGCTAATATCGACACAATAGTGCTATAATTTATACTTCCAATGGCTACAATTCGATTGCTAATCCTTTCGAAGTTGTCTGCAAAACTATCGAAATTACATAAATGATAACTTTAGTAGATTAAAATGTATCAACACAAAAGTGCTATTATATTTGCTAGCCCAGCAACTGCCACAGCGCAGACGCAACGTTATCACAAATTTATCTACGAGTAACTATATATTGCAAGCTGAGACCAAGGGATGCGTCGATTTACGTAGATTAGATAGGAACGCTCATGTTCACAAATTATTCAACTTCTCAATTATGCTCTACAGAAATATATTCAGATTTATCGGCAATCGCAGTGCAATATAACAAAGCACACAACTAACAACAAACCGAGTAAGTTACGTTATAAACTTCGCAAGCAGTTTACAACAAAATCGTGACGTCATAACGGTTTTCAAAATGACGTTATCGTACGTCACAATGTGTACCCCAATGAGGCGATAGTCAATATCACATATTCCACCAGACAATCCATGACTAATTATTTATCAATTGCGTCTAAGGCTACAATTTTTAATTCATTAAAATTCAGTTGTCTATACATGATGCGGTATTTCGAATAATATTTCACTTACTATTCGTATTGTATCTTCCCTGAACTATTCCTTCCATGAACTATTCTATTTAACTATATATAAACTATTTAATAAATGGATGGCGAACACTTGTTATTAACTAACAATTTCAATTATTTGTGTTGCTTCTTTCTAAAATATCTTGCAAGTAATGATTAATGATGCGGTGTGTTCAGCTAGATAAGATACTGCGTACCTCACTGATGGACATATGTACTCGGAATATTTACCTTTTCAATTTTTTGGTTGTGCTCGAAGTTTCACTGTTTGCATGAATGTTTCACTTGCTGTTTGTAGCATTTATGTAGTTGGGATGAAATGTTATTAAATAAATCCTCTCTCTCTCTCTCTCTCTCTCTCTCTCTCTCTCTCTCTCTCTACGTCCCTGACATCATCTTTAAAGAGGAAAATGGCATCAACCTTTTCCATTATTAAACTGACAATGGATTATATTGTTTAGAGGTTTAAACATTCAGCAGTAAAAGTGAGAGATATTAGATAAAAAGTGACGTGTGTTGCAGGGACGTCCTTTACGTTATAAGCAGTAAAAGTGAGAGATATTAGACAATTATAATTATCCAATTTCTCTGTTATCAGTAAAATTATTTACTTGGTTACGTTCAAATAGGACGTTAATAGCAAATTAGCTTCCCCTTTCGGGCCACCAGCAGTTCATTGTTAAGGCTACTTATTAGTAGGCAGATAATTATTGGTAAGGTTACTCAAGTGTCCCACCAAGGGCCTCAAGAGCCTCAAGTGACCCAGGGCCTAGGCATATCTCATCCTGCTATAAAACTTTGACGACTGGTACTACCGTTAATATTTTTTCCTAATCGCGTTATCTTACTAGAATACTAATTAACTTATTAAGCAACCAGAGATAGGGTTCCCAACCTGTCGACACCCTTTGGGAGTGTAAGAAACATTGACGGTGGGTGTACATACGATTGTTGCTAGAGATGATTCTTTATCAGTTTAAATGTTAAAGGAGGTTTAAAACACATACTAAAAGATCATTCACAGTGATGTCTGGTACTTTTATTGCCACATGTTTAAGCCGTTTGGAAGTTTATAGTCAATTATTAAATTAATAAATATTAGTTGTGCTGCGTTTGATTTCTGTTGTATGTGTTTCTTACTGCCTAGAGTTTGGTAAAATAAGGATTGTATTATCCACGTTACCAGTCGTGACTATTCACAACACAGTTTTATGATGCTTTACAGAGAAGCCCTTCGGGCTTCTAACCTTGATGTTAAACCCACACCATCAGCAATCAGAACTGTTAATGTCAGAGATTTTACTGTGTGATCAGCTTGCCCAGGAATTGAAACCAGGATCGCAAGATCAGTCATTTAAAATTTCATGATGTCTTACCCGACGGTTTACACGCTGAGCTATTTATACGCTTTCATCAAAACCTTTAGACAACTCTACTTCATTGCAGTAAATATGATGATGCCCCGGATCATAAACCCATTTAACTAAGTTAGTTAAAGAAGTCTACGCCCCAGATCATAAACCAATTTAAATAAGTTAGTCAAAGAAGTCTACGCCCCAGATAGAGTCATACATATTTTCATTCAGCTCACGCAGAATAGCAGCGTAGTGTCAAACTAACGACAAGTAATTTATTTTAAATCGTCAGAATAGCACCAGGCTCAAGGGACGGATTTAGAAGGGGGCCGGGGAGGGGGCACGTACCCCCGCCGTTGGGCGCTTCGATCATAAACATTATAAATACCATAATAACTTCGAAAATAATATTATACATTGAATATAGAGAAAGGAAATAATATCACATCTGACAATGTAAAATTAGTCAAAGACACGAAAAGGCACTTTTATACCAATTGTTTCTTATTGACGTTGTCCACAAAAGTTGATTATTTCTTAAATCGGCTTTTAAAAAATCGGTTCCCCACTTCCGAATCAGCCCCCCCCCCAGGCTAAAAATTCTTGAACCACTCCAGCCCAGATCCTGCTTAGTACACTCGCCCTCGTTAGGCCTATGTATGCGAACATATTGCCATCAGGAAAGTAGCTTGAGCAGATCAACTACAGCGACTAATGGGTAATTCACGTTAATCGAATATTATAAATCGCCGGCAGTAATTTTAAACCAGAGCGCAATTCTGAATCACTAGGCGTAAGGTTTCAACGATTTATAGCAAGTGATTTATGTGCAGCGCGTATTTGTTTGGCCACAACCTACTAAATATCTCTATTGTAGGTCAATGATTTGTGCGCATCAATTATGTTAATAAACATATATAATAATAATAATAGATAATATAAATCGTATAGACAATCATAATACTAATAATATCACGATTCCAGCTATACTTGGCAGGAACCTGTAAAGCGGCCTAGAAGACCGGACACCGGCCATGATAACATTACAGAAATTGTCGAAGGTTAATATTGTCATTATTTACATGTATAATACGTGCTGAATCGCCGCCCGACTACCCGAGGTCATCTAGCTGCTTAAAAGAGTTGCAGAAGAAGACTGCATTAAATCTTTGCAAAGCGATGAAAAGCCTTTTCCAAAAAATAGGTCTATCGATAATAATAATACTAATAATAATAGTAGTAATATTAATCATAATTATTATTAGTAGTAGTAGTAGTTGTAGTAGTATGACTATTATTAAATATTATTAGTATTTCTTATGATTGTTGTGAACGAAAACAAGATATGCCTGAGTGCCAAACATACAGGAGGTTTCACAATCATAACAACGATAATGCGATTACTAATTTGCGACATCTACGAAATCATTCGAATTTAAGCAACGGGCGCAAAGTTCAGTAATCAAGTGGAAACAGTGAGTCATATTGAAGCGGCAAAAACTGCAAAGATTGTTAATTAACGCTAGAATACCCAACATATTTTTGTCTACGAATTTACCCAAGTGGAGGTCCGACTGGACCCCCCAATAAAACATGCCCTAAAATATGATTTAAGGCAATTAGGGCTAACTATTATATAAATAATCCTTCAATAGATATCTAAGAATATATTTGTTATAGTAATTGAAAAGTATAAAAATAAGAACATGACATATATAGTTACAAATGTTCCCAACTGGGGGTCCATGTACCCCAATATACCTATTCAGTCTAAAGAGGAGTGAAGTCAGATTGGCAGTCTAATCCATATCTATTGCTTTATGAAAATATAATACAGTTCAACTAGAACCTACGTTGATCCATTCATCTTGCACGTAAATTATCTGAACTGTTTGAAAACGCTGCTCTTTACTGTTGATCATCAGCACACTTGTTACATCTTACACGCGATTCTGCGTGGCTATGCTCTTTGCATACTGCTAGTTTACTGCGGTTGCGCTGCTTCCATACAAGTACAATTACTTACATGTAATTGTAACTGTTATCTAAGCGCATCTAATTTTGATCAACCGTGCCAAACTTCCAAACTGTGCATGTACAACATGCTTCCACAGTGGCCAAATCAATGGCCACTGTGGAAGCATGTTGTACATGCACATACTCACAAAGTCATGGACGCACGGCAACTGATCACTTGTATTGATGTTATTATAACAAAAATGAATCATTGGGGGTCCCCACCTGGGCATTCTAGGGTTAACTGTACAATCGAGCGTAGCTCTAGCTAAACAAATTAACAATTGCATAACAACCTAATCTGAGAGAAACAACCGTCTTCATTAGCTTCTAAGCATATCCTAGCCCTAACCATACACCAAACCTAACCTACCTAACCCTAACTCAGCGGCAAGCTAATATATAAATTTGTTCAAGCGAACGAAAGATTAAAAAATCAAAAATTTAAAAGTCACTACGGAAAGAGGTCGAAATTTAATAACTTTTCTAAATTATTGAGCTACAACAATCTGCATTGAATTAATACTGACTAGATCAGGCCGCGAGGTTAGTTTACTTGACTAGGAAATAATTACGATGCAAGAGCCGATGCCATAAGGAAATTATTTAATTTTACTTCCGAACCTTCACAAAAAGTGAAATTACAGGACCGGTAAACGAAATAAATTGACTAATGGTTTGAACACATGGCATTAAAACTGTTACATATTATCAAGGTCGAGCATTGCACTATTACTATAACGTCTTCTGAATGTTTTTGGAGTTTAGTAGATTAAAGAAAGTGGGTTACCAAAAAACTGTAAGAGCATTACGTACCCTTTAGACTGACTCGGTTTAGCTTTAAATTTAGTTTCATATTATAATTTATATAAAGCAAATACGCATTTTAGTGAAATGATCAACTATGTTGATATCTATCACTTTTAATACCACATGTTTACACTGTTAGGCAATTTAGACCATTTTTCGTATAACCAGTCCAGTGAATGTCCGAGATTTATATTCTCAGATAAGCGCGGCTGGGATTTGAACCCACCAGGTTTCAGTTTACCTCAGGATCTGTCGTTCAAAACTTCATAACGTTACCCCTACGCTAATATCATTCGAATATACAGTTTATACTACTGGAAAACTACCTGTTTCCGCATTCAGACAACGCATTCAGTCAATGGCGAAGATCTCGTGGACGAATAGTAAAACTGAGAGTTAAACACATCGTCGACTATCGATATCTTAACGATCAGCCCCTAAAATTAACATTAACATAATAACATTAACGATTAAGCCACTAACATTAACATAATAACATTAACGATTAAGCCACTAACATTAACATACTAACATTAACGATTAAGCCACTAACAGATCGACGATAACAGTGTATAAGCATATTTAACATTAGATAAAGAGTTAAACTGCTGATCTATGGCTGAATTCGTGGGCCAAAAGTAGAAACGAAAGTTCTTATACAGGCCACTTTTTGAGCACAATATTCTTTCTAGTGCCATAAAGACAAATTACTGTTGCAAGCCTATCTAGTGGTTAAAGGGTTAAAGTGGGGGGAATCCAAGGGTTGAGTTCCCCTAGCTCTTAATTGTTCTGAGGTGCGCACCCAAGCTAGGGGCCCATATTAGATAGTAAGAGATATGCAAATACATTAAATACATTATAGAGAGGGGCCTGAAAAATTATGGGCGTTCCCCTTGCTCTCAATTCCCATTTTAACCACTGCGCCTATCGATGCAGATTCCCTAAAAAGTTATGAAATACCGTTCAATTCGATTGAACTAAATACAAATGTTATTCATTTTCGCACTTTAAATGGCAGCTCATAATTTACACGCATTCTATTTTTAAAATTCTATCTAGAAAACTCCATATCAAGTTCTAGATTGCAATTAATCTCAGTATAACATTGACGAAACTGTCATTCAATCAGTGAAACCCGACTACTCGATAACCGAACTTGATACCATTACTTCCTGTCAACCCAACAGTAGATCATCATTATCATCATCCCTTAAATCCCAGTTTAACCGGGGTCGGGATATGAATAGACTTTCTTTAAGTTTTTCCATTAAGTTTTTGTTGCAATTTCTGGAGCCTAGGCGCTCACCAACCGAATGCCTTTTCTGACGTTGGTTTGGATCTATTTTTTATGTCGCCTTCCACGACACGTACATATTTACACGGTTGGTCTATTCTCCAAGCAACCCGAACACAACACGGGGAAAACCCGCCAGTAAAACCCGACATGTGGAAAATTAAACCTTTAACATTTTAAACTTCCGTCGAAGGAATGTAAATTGCTAAAGCCGATCGAGAAGTGCGATGACCTTTTCGCACAGAAATAATAATTAATTATTCACTACTAGGTAAATGGTCTGGCATGAGAAGAGATACCGTGCGCTACAATAAAAGCAATCTGCCAAAGAGCGACTGCTGGCTTGGTCATTTACTTCAATATCTACCTCAAAGCATCCATTCCCGTATAAGACATTCAAGTAAAATAAGCAAACATGTACATTATATAAACATATTGATGTATTTATGTGTTATAAGTACATATATTTAAATATATATGCATGCATATATATAGGCATATATATATATATATATATATATATATATATATATATATATATATATATATATATATATATATATACATACTGTACATATTTGGTAGAAGATTACAGAATACACACACTAAGTGAACCTACTGCGTAGAAAAGCATAATGCAACAAAAACAAATTGTACTCCTTACAAGGCAACAGCCTATTACTTCAAACAATCGATTTAGAGATAAAGAGATTATTTGAAATTGGAAAGTCATCCAGTTTTAAGATGTTATCTTTGACATAAGATAGGCTGTAAAACGATCTAGTGGTTTTCAATCTAGCAGCTAATAAAGTTATGGCAATCATCTGACTTGCAATTGATAACAATATGGTATTTATCATTCTGGTTGCTGATAATAATATGGCAGTTATTAATCTGGCAATTGATAACAATATGGTAGCTTTTTTAATGAAAGCTTTTTATTTGTTTCATGTCATAATAAACAACAATTAAAGCATACTTAACTAGACACTAAACAAATAATCAGGAAGAGGGTTACCACAAAACAAACTAAGCTCTGTGAGGTAGTACTGTCAGTAGCAATTACCAAGAATAACAAATACCTTTACGAATTGTCCTTTGTGCTACAGAATGCTGTAGAAACCTATGGCAACCATACACATAAATTACTGCCCATAAAAGAAGGTAAATATCGGAAACATAGTTATATCAAAAAAAAGCAAAAAATAGTGTACTTAAATCTTAGTCTTAAGGTAACCAAAATCATGTGAACTAAATCAACATCGAGCTAATATCAAACTAAAGATAGGAGACGTAAAGTCTATAAAAGAAATTGTAGTTACATATAGTGTCAGATGAATAATAATACGGTAGTTATCATTTTATCAAACTGGCAGTTGATAGCAATACAGTAGGTATCAGTGTAGCAGTTGATAGCAATACAGTAGGTATCACTGTAGCAGTTGATAGCAATACAGTAGGTATCAATCTAGCAGTTGATAGCAATACAGTAGGTATCAATCTAGCAGTTGATAGCAATACAGTAGGTATCAATCTAGCAGTTGATAGCAATACGGTAGGTATCAATCTAGCAGTTGATAGCAATACAGTAGGTATCAATCTAGCAGTTGATAGCAATACAGTAGGTATCAATCTAGCAGTTGATAGCAATACAGTAGGTATCAATCTAGCAGTTGATAGCAATACAGTAGGTATCAATCTAGCAGTTGATAGCAATCTATTTCGTGATTTCTTCAGATATTGAGCAACAAGCAGAGATAAATCACTGTAGCTTCAAGCAAAGCTCACTTATTCATGCAGCAAACTCGCTTTAAATATCACGACTGTTTCACTTTTCACAACTATTAACGTATATAGATTAACTTGCTGTAAAGTTCGTAATTAATTTTATAACAAAACTATTCTAGCTACCGTTCTATGCTCGGAGCAAGCTATCCATCTATTTGCATGTCGCGGATGCTTAAGAATCGTTAAACTAGCTTCAAACGTTTCCAAATCGCTTTAAATATTACGACTATTTCGTTTTTATTAACTATTACAGTACATAAAAAAAATTTGTATCGGCTTAAAATAAGTTTTAGAAAAACTACACTTACTATCACTCTATGCTAAGTGCATGCTCTATCCATCTATTTCCACGTACTGGAGGCCAATGTACCGTTAGCATTTAAAACTACTCTGTTCTAACTGCTTGTTCAAGCAGCCGGCTCAAGCTGCTCGAATAAATCAGCTACCTTCAGCAGCTGGCTCAAGCTACTAGGCTAAATCAGCTGGCTTCAGCAGCTGGCTCAAGCTGATAGGCTGAATAAGCCGGCTTCAGCAGTTGGCTGCAGCAGAATGTTCCTGAACCGCTTCAATTCGGTCAAGCTACGAGTGTCTACTGTACATCGATTGTAAATAACCCATAAATTACCCACCAACAGACCAAGCGAGCGGTCAAAATATTTCTCGACGGGGAACGAGATGGATGTCAATACTTTTCCGTGGAATACTGCAGAAGCGCTCAAAATCATATAAATTACAGCGAAATTTTTATCAAAATTATAAATTGTAGACAAATAACTAGGCCTATATTACACTGCTTTATTTGCAGTTTTATTATTGATGTTGTCAACTATTTTATAAGCACAATATAAATTACAATATTATTAATAAGAATATAAAGAAACAGCAATGTAAAATGACAAATAATAATGAATGCTTTGCCCATGTTAAGAATAATACCTAATTTAATATCAGTTTCCAGTCTTAAAATTATGTCTGTGAAAGCTTGTTATTCATAAAAAGGAAAATATTTAAGAACCACAGCGAGATTGAACTCTTAGAGATCCGTTAACAAAACATCCGATATAACTTACATCGAACAGAAATATGACTTAGAAAAGAGTCAAATTGTCACTCTATTGAATGTCTCAATAGCGCAATGGTTAAGGGTGTAGATAACGTCATGAAGTTTTAAATGACAGACCCTGAGGTGAATGTCCAAGATTTTACTCTCACATCAGCGCGGCTGGGATTCGAACCCACGAGAGTTCATCTCGTGGGTTCGAATCCCAGCCGCGCTGATGTGAGAGTAAAATCTTGGACATTCACTGGACTGGCTACACGGAAAATGGACAAAATTTCCTTACGGATGTAACATATGGTATTAAAAGTGATAGATATCAACATAGTTGATCATTTCACTATAATGTGTGTTATTATTATTATTATTATTATTATTATTATTATTATTATTATTATTATTCAGTAACATTGTACTGAGTAACCGTAATAATAGTCCTAGATTGTACTCACAGTTAATCTGATCGAATTTCAGTGACTAGTGCGTACGTTAAAAGGTTGTTTGTGATAAAAAGGGTTAGAAGACATATGAGAGCGAGAGATGAGATACAATAAAATGCTATCATCGAATACCCTGCTGATGTTTATATGGCTCAGCTGCCACGAGTTCATCTTTTTATTGCAGTCTAGCGTAGCGCAGCTGTCACGGGTACATCTAAGTCGTTTGCCATTCCAGCAGCAGCTGTGGCCTAGCAGTCGTTACCTTACTGCAGCTGGCTGCCGCTACGCCCTTGCAGCTGCTATCAAACAGCAGCTGCGGCCCAGCAGCTGCGATTCAGCTGCTGCAGCTCAGCAGCTGCGGCCCAGCTGTTTCGATCGATTCTTGAGAGTCGTTGAAACTCTAGTAACACAATTTCATCGGCAAGACGTGCTCGAATACTTTGAAATTCGACTTGCACCAATAAAACTACAAAACTCAAACGATACAGGCCCGGTAAATGGATAATTGACTAAACTTACCGAAATGATATAAGCTAACATTAACTATTACGATAAAGAGAACTATAACATTAACAAGAACCTTACGATTAAATTTTCTGACATTGATAATAAAAGTACCAGATTTCATCAAGGATGAGCATTTCACTGAAATGATTATTTCTTGTAGATTGGGATTTTGGCGTTAGATTAATGAGCAATAGCAGAACGCACTTTTCAACGATTCATCAGCCAGCGAGCAAGTCGGGCATAGACTTAAAAGAGGAAAAAGACTTAAAAGAGGGGAATACACTTAAAAGAGGGGAATGGACTCAAAAGAGGGGAAAAGGCTTGAAGAAGGGGAAAACTTTGAAAGAGTGGAATAAAGCTGGAAGATGTGAATAACCTAGATAGAAGGGAATACACTTGGCAGAAGGGAATATACATGAAAGAGGGGAATATAGTTAACTTCCACTTCAGTAACAGTGGAAGAAACTTGATAGCAGTCTGGATATATATATATATATATATATATATATATACACACACACACACACACACACACACACACACACACACATATTTACGTTTATGCTGCTGCAAGGGAAACCAAAACAAACAACAGATACACCAAAAATAACAAAATTTGCAACAAACTAAATCATAAAAAATTTCCTGAAAACAGAAAAAAGCAATAAGCATATAAATAGCATAAATAGTTTACCATCCATGTTGCATTTGGCAAACACACACATAGGCCTGCTTGATAAGCAGAATATTTTCCCTCATAATTTCTTGTCCAAAATTGGGATTTACTAAAACTCCGTAAATTAAAAAGTAATAACTTTTAAAATAGACATCATTTTTCACAACGATTGAGACGAAATAATGCTCATTAGCATCAAACAAGTGAATATACCATAGACACAAACACTCCACAGGATGCAAACACTTCACAAAGAACAAACACAGACTTGTTTAGATTTATTTGTATTTATTAAAGAGTCGCCCGTCTGCAGCGAAGCACGTGATACAAGTTAAAACAACAGAAAGCTGTGATCGCCCGTTTTCACATTAGACTAATTGAAAATACCGACGGCCCATATACTTGATTACACGCTACCAAAAACAAAATACCCTTAGTGCTAAACGCTAAAGTCAAGTCTGTTAATGGTAGCTTATGAGCTTTGTCTCGAAAGCTCATGAGCGACGAACCGAAGCTGGATTTCAACCTTATACTGAACGATCAGCGGTCAGGAACCTAACCGATCATGTCAATGACGTATCGGTTAGTGGAGTGATAAGCCAGTTCTATAGAACTCGCTATCAGAGGTTACCATGCAGAGGTTATCAGAGGTTACCAGAGGTTATCAGAGGTTACTAGAGGTTATCAGAGGTTACTAGAGGTTATCAGAGGTAATCAAAGGTTACGAGAGGTCATCAGAGGTTATCAAAGGTTACTACAGGTTACCAGAGGTCATCAGAGATTATCAGAGGTTACTACAGGTTACCAAAGGTTATCAAAGGTTATTATAGGTTACTAGAGGTTATCAGAGGTTATTATATGTTATCAGAGGTTATCAAAGGGCGTCAGAGGTTACCAAAGGTTATCAACTTATCAGTGGTTACTAAGGTTACCAGAGGTTATCAAAGGTTACCATAGGTTACTAGAGGATATCAGAGGTTATCAATTATCACACAGACAGGAGATCATAATACACCTTCGCAATCATCTGTAGCGGTCAACTAACTAACTAGTTTAATATATCTCCAACTTAATAAATTAGCTAATAATTACAGCACGATTTACTGCAACAAAACACTGATTTAGCTAAATCTGATTTTAGTTAAAACCTGATTTAGCTAAGTCTTAATTTAGTTAAACCTCTATTCAGTTAAATCCGGATTTAGTTAAGTGCAACTTTAGCTAATCGCTAATCCGGCTTTAATGAATACTACAAATAATTTGGTTGCATCGTATCAGTTGTTTTAGAGCGTCGCACGATCCAGTTACTAAACTCAACTTATGTTACTAACCTTAGAGTAATGAGATTAAAAAGTAACGATGACACATCGTCTAAGTTATTTCATGCAATGTATCACCAAACAAGCCGATAGTTTATTAGAAATCAAAGCATTATCGCATTAAGTGCCCATCAGTGCATAAGCACTTCACCCGTGTAAAGCAATTTATCGATTTTATAAACGTATATCTACTTCCATACATTAGTGAGTTATTAGCAATGGAACAGCAATAAAATGGTCAAGGCAAGATTGAATGACGTAAATTGAGATTTTGCAGACAGGAAAGCTGTTTAATTGCTTACATTACTGTTGAGCAGTGCGACCTTCAATTGAACAGTAGATACATAACAATTTGAATTATTTTTTAAGACGATGAAGAAGCCGAAATTATTCCCAAACACCAATGCGCTAAAGTCATCAAATACTAAATTTCAACTAGATATTTTTAGCATTTATAAATTGTTAAATTTATACGTATATCAATCAATATTTATGAAAAAAACAATACCGATGCTATTGTATTTTACAAAAGAGAGCACATATTGCAAAAAGTTCAAATACCTTTATTTCAAGTGCTGAACACTTCAAGTTGAAAGAAATAGAAATGGCAGCCATATGGACCATGTTGCTACGTTGCTATGGGACTAAGGTTTAATGGGTCTCAATGTACACACATCCCCTGCAAGGCGAGATAGTAAGCTACTGCATGAGTGATGAATCAAGCTCAGGCGACATAAGTTAATGTGATTCACTTTCTCACATGACAAGATAATGATATAAACAGATCCTTCATAAATCAGAATCATGATTTATGGGTGAGGGTGAGATGAGGTATGGGTACGGTGGAGAGCCCATGGGGTGGGGTACCGGTGGTAACTCTGGGGCTCACCCCAAGACGCCCCTGGGATGAGTGCGCCACTGGGATGAGATTGGATGAGCCCCTGGGATGAGATTGGATGAGCCCCTGGGATGAGATTGGATGAGCCCCTGGGATGCCCCATTCCAGTGTGTCTGAGGTTGTGAAGAGGCGCCACATTCCAAGACATGGAATAACAATAATAATAATAATAACAATTAGAGTGCTACAGTCATCAATGACAACATCGAGCACTATTGAGACAAAATCAAGCCAGCGAGCAAAAAGAAGGTCCAAAAACGGTGCTAATTCCAAAATCCAGAAAATCGGTCCAAAGTATGTCACATTACAAGAAATGGAATGTGGTGCCTCCACCAAATGGGTATGTGAATGTGTTTTGACGTTAGAGGCGTTCGTAAACATAAGAATAGATGAACCTTTATAGTATTGATCGTTAGAGACGTTCCCAAGCTATAGGGTATGTTATCGTAAGAGCAAGACATAGCCTTTTTCGAAAAAAAAACTAACTAGTTAATCGATGGAGTGCTCTTAATAAACCTGCAAGCAGAATGTGAAAGTACTTTGGACCTGCCGTTTTCACAGCATGAGATAGTGAGGAAAGAGCAGAGAGGGGAGAGCGAAAGAGAGAGGGAAATAACTGATAAGTAAATAAACAATAAACACTTTAATAAAGATTATCACAAAGGAGACCACTAGAGATCGTACCGATTAGTCAATGCCTCTCAAAGTGCAATGACGATTAAATTTCGCTCAAAAACTTCCTAACGACGAAAATTAATAATAATAATAATAATAATAATAATAATAATAATAATAATAATTAAGGTTTAACGTCCGTTTCCTCATACAAGGATGATGTCAGGGAGGTCCCCCCAACACATTTCATTGCAAATCGATCACCCCAAACGATCTGAAATAACATATGCTGAAGAGAAAGAAAAAGATCCTAAACGGTGTCGGTCCGGTGATAAAAAAACATACGGTGTCGGTCCGGTGATAAAAAAAACAGTCCGGCAAGATGAAAAAAATCTATGGTGGGAAGAGAACTAATGCAATTACTATAGTTTAGATTTACAGTTTTCAAATTTTGTATCAATATTATTGAATTAAATGGTCACACATACAAAAATTCAGGATGACCTCTTTATGTGGTGGCGACCAAATTTACATGATGCGCGTTCATTATCACACATTATCATAATATCCTATGATAATGATCTTCACCTACGTTCGTTTCCTCGTACAAGGATGCTATCAGGAACGTCCCCGCAGCACAATTCACTACAATCCAAATAACTCATGCGATTTTTGAAAAACAAAACATGCGTTGAAGAGGAAAAAGACTGTGAATGAAGTCTGTCGGTAGTCAGGTTAGATCACTGCAATCGTTGGTGATGTTCAACCAAGAACAATCTACATAAGTGAAAATAGTGGTACAAGAGCGAAGATCAGGAGGCAGAGAGTTCCAACAAGGGGGAACTGAAAAAAGAACACTAGTGTCCATGAGGCGAGAATGTTTGGAAGGTCAAGCAATAAAAAACACAACACAATAGTCTTAACTTAAAGTGGGTATTGCAGCTTTGTAGGATGCTCAATTATTTTTTCAAAATCTACATAGATGGGTTGGGGGTTTAACATCAACCCCACCTTGACTACGCCACTGAGGTATAAATTAATCTATTATTTTATGTTTAAAGGCATTCGTATCCAATCGGCTAACAAATCATTTAAGATGTTACTAGTCACCCACGCACAGCACTTCTAAATACAAAAAATATTGATCAAACAACGAAATGTGCCGTTTAAGTGAAGAAATTGACACTAATTTCATTTTTTTCACTTGTTTAGGCGTTGAAACGAATTACATTAAAACAACAATAACTAATGCGCTAATGTTGCCATTGCCAACATCGAGCACTAATGAACCAAATCCAAGCTGATGATGAGCAAGAACTGAAATGACCCAAACACACTGCAAAATTCAAAATATAGAAAACTATTATATATATATATTATATATATATATATATATATATATATATATATATATAAAAGATATTCAGAATGAATGATAGTTCAAGTTTAAATAGCATCTAGCCAAACACAAAGATATTTAACACGTTGAACTCTTACTGTACATTCATAGTACATTAATAGTTTAATAGTACAGTACAAGTTAAATTCATACTTTCAATGTACCCTGTCAGATTCTTTGTTAGATTTCGCAGCGTATAATTAGTTTTTCAAGTTAATATAGTTTATTACTAGTTTTCTAATTAAATATACCATTTGCAAAATCTTTAGCAATAGTAAGCAGAGAGCCTAAATCATTGGCACCAACGAAAACATTGGTATTGTCAGCAATATAATTATATTATATTCGCTCAACTTTTGAAACCTAGGACATCCAAAGCCCAGACATACTGCAAAAGAAGAAAGTCGATCTAAAGAATGTAACGCAGAAAGTCCTTGAATAGAACCGCTGTCAAATTAAATAAAAGTTAAGAATCTTAACCTGTAAACGAGGGCATTTTATAATGTCAACAACACGCATATAAATCTTGCTTGCTCGACTTAATCAATCAATAATTACATAGTTGTGAAAATGATCAACTCAATTCTATTGTGTTTTTAGTAATGTACATTTTCCGGTAAAGAGATCTGCATGTATAACACAATAAAATCCCTCGGGCTTAAGTTAGACAATGAAATGTCTCGAGCATTAATTAATTAGACAGAGTACGCGTGCACTGCAGCTTGAAAAATAGCGACGTCACAAACATCTAAACAAGTCTTTCATGTTTCAACCGATTCTTTGTTCTAGAGTGTCTTTCGAACAATCCTTCAACTGTATTCAACGATAGTGTATGGTCGTATTTTTCGTGTGGGTTTAACCCTAAAGTATCGCTTAAGCAGTTTCACTTAAAATTAGTATTTAAGAAGCCTAATCCATAGTGTAAACAGCAGGGTGTGGTGATTCAGCAGATCTTGAAGGCAAAGCTTACAACTTACGAAACATTTTAAACCAGGCGCGATTTCCACAATTCCGATCTGTTGCCCCGATCAAATCTACAACAAAACTATTCAGCTTTTATATTAACAAGCCCTTGCAAGCGTAAACTACTACATAAGCATTATAAGGGTCCTTAAGAAGTGGTCTAGCCCAAACTCATTGCCATTACCACAGTTCAATCACCGCTAAGAAATCTTCCATCATATTCTTACAAAACATAACATTCATTGATGTCAAGTGTGTCACACGTATTTTCTCCAGTTCAGCCTACAGGGGGACAGCAAAAAGCAGGGCAAACCCAACCGCCCAGCTGCTGCAATCAGGCCTACATGCATGCAGCTGCGCACAGGCCTACGGGCATGCAGCTGCACACAGGCCTACGGTCGCGCAGCTGAACATAGGCCTACGGTCGCGCAGCTGAACATAGGCCTACGGGCATGCAGCTGCACACAGGCCTACGAGGCTGTAACATGCAAGCTTACACTGTCATTAATAATTCATAAACATTTAGCGGCATTTCTACCTGACTTTCTTTCGTGGCCACTGAACTACATTGTTTGTCACGCGTAATTCATCAGGAATTAAATGTCAAATAAGTCGAAATTATATAACGTACAGCAGTACAATATACATCTACACTCGTGCTCCAGTAACAGTTTTGCTCTGTACTGCTTTATCAACACAAAAGAACTATAAAATTCATTATATAATATATTATATAATATAATATTATAAAATAATATTATATATATATATAATTATTATAATATAAAATAATAAAAATTATATTAGATATAATATACATATATATATATATATATATATATATCTATATATATATATATTATATATATATATTACATATAACATATAATAGAGTGTTCCAGGCTTATTCGCTCAACAAGCTTCTTTTGTTTTTTTTTGTAGTGATTTACTACTGCAGAAGACTGGAATAGGCTTGAAGCTGTATATGTGCTAAAATGGCAGGTTTCTTCAACATTTGTTGAGTCGGGTTTGGATGATTTGGTTACATCAGCAGATTGTAAAAACCCCTCTTTTAAATCCACTGAACCATCAATAGTACTACATTTCAAGAAACGGAAGCAGTTGTTCACTTCCTACTAAACGTAGCAGTTTAGGGGATACAAACTTTATAGCTCGTAATTAAGATATTAAATGATAGAAACACTCAACTTTTGTTTTTCTCCGTCGAAGTTCCGACCTACGATGTATTATTATACATTGCAGTGTATCTCGCATTGTACGTACCTAATAACGAATTATTTTGATGACTCTAATAGCTATCAGTGAAATGTACATTTGTTCTCTATTTAATTGCATAAACTTGTATGTAATACAGTGGACTGTTAAAAAATATTAATTATGATAATGATATTGCTTACACTGCAATATGCATCTTAATTAATTATCAATTTCTGTCATTTTCTTTACTGACACTCTTTGCTGTTTAGCAACTTTCTGCGGTTGTCAGATGAAATTGATTATTGTGATGAAATAAATAATTACTACAATTTTACAACAAATGCAAAGTGCTACTGTCGTCTTGGGCAATACACAGGCTAGTACAGTAAAAAAGTGGACAAGAAATTTTATCTCCAGCAATAATTTTAATGAGACAAGAGCCTAATAAGACTTATTCAGTTGTTACTATAAACTTGAGATCTTCTGAAACACAAAGAAACCTGGAAATAGTCTGCTGTAGCCAATTGTAAACCGTAAAAGGCGTAAAATATCCAACAACTGATAAGTCCACTAATTTGAAACTAATGAGAGTAAATATCATCTGTTTGGTGAAATAACCTCAATGCTTTTATTCCGCTAATTTAGTTTTAGTATGATTGTTTTAATGCAGCTCTATGGTTTCATCTGAGATAAGTGGTACATTCTCAATATACTGTATATGTGTATGTATATGTGTGTGTGTATGTATATATATATATATATATATATATATATATATATATATATATATATATATATATATATATATATATATATTTATATAAGCATACAGTATATATATTGAGAATGTTCCCCTTACTATAGCTTTTCTAGCATAACTCTATAACTCTGCATGTACTGGTGTATGTAGTGGTACATAACAAAGTACTGAATGTTGAGGAAATACTTGCTAAGTACTTGCCGTTCACGAACATATCAAGCACTGAATGACTGGCATTAGTGCAGAAGCACTTGGTAATATAAAGTAATGTCAATGCTGTGAATGAATGCCTCAAAATTTCACACGTCACGCATGACTTCGCCCGCTTAACAGATATTAGAAAGTAGAAACCACTTGAGACTATACAGATTGTTTAACTTCATATTTATGGCATTGGTTAAAATAACAGCCAACCTAACGCGTTTCAACGCCCAAGTCACTAGTCTAAGTTATGCTTCGATACAGCTCCCTTTAACGTCCGTTTCACAACCTCAAGGCAAAGTAGGGTCGAAAACGAGACTGAGCATTGACTAGGTGATTTTTAGGGTAATTTCCTGTTTTTCAGGCAGATACCTAACGAAGCGCAATATTATTCTAATAAACACTACATGTGCACGGTTGTTTACCAACGCGATGTGTTATAATGGAGAGCGACCACATAGAACAAAACAACGGCTGGCGCAATGTAAAGTACCCTACCACAGACCAAATCATCTAAAACTTTTCCAAATAAGTCCTATCATGTAAACATTATATTTGCAACATATGAGTATTTACTAAAAGCGTAGGAGCTTTGATTGCAATATATTGAATACACAGATAGTAGTATCTTACACAATTACTGTCATACCAAGATCGACAAATCCCTCCCCCTCTAAAAGTAAACATGCATTATAGTGAAATGATCAACTATGTTGATATCTATCACTTTTTAATTCCGCATGTTTAAACCGTTAGGCAATTTATTCCATTTTCCATGTAACTAGTCCAGTGTATGTCCAAGATTTTACTCTCAGATCAGCGCGGCCGGGATTCGAACCCGGGAGAGTTCAATTCACCTCAGGATCTGTCATTTAAAATTTCATGACGTTACCCCTACGCTATTAAGACATTCTCTCTCTCATACACTCACTCACTCACTCTCTCTCTCTCTCTCTCTCTCTCTCTCTCTCTCTCTCTCTCTCTCTCTCTTTGATCTCACATTGTGGTTTGACCTTTCTCTAATTCTTATCCCTTTTCTTCAATCAATTACCTCTCTTGGAAAACCATTCCTCTAACAGTATTGTCTAGGCCATCATTTTCCAAACTATATAACGTATTATCTTGATAATATAATATAACCCTAGTTAAACTGTTATTTATGTGAAGATGATGATGATGATAATGATGATGATGATGATGATTATATATTATAAAGTTTGTCAAATGGCTGCCGAGACTTGAAACTAACCTGAAAGTAACTGAACACCAATCTGGACTAGACATGCGTTAAGTGATTTAATTTACATTTTGTATGATCAACTAATATTTTCATTTCCTTCACACAGAAGAATTTCATCTAAATTAACCCTTCCATGATTTCACTTTTATAGCAATACCTATCACTGCTTTTACATTTTATAAAATACAGAATAAAAAAATGGCAGTCTACCATAAACCATTCAGTAGGACAGAATGAATTAATGTCCCGAAATAATTACTGTAGGGTTTAAATGTTAACAAACTTACCTGAACGCATCCACAGCATTTAAAGAGTAGATAAATAAAAATTAACATATCACAAATAATAAATGATTTGCCAGTATTCTATAAGTTCAAAAGGCTAAACCTCAATTTATCATTTTTGTTAATATATAGGCCTATATATATATATATATATATTATATCTAGATATATATATATTATATAGATATATATAATATATATATATATATCTATATCTATATAATATATAATATTAAAGGATTAAATATATATATTTAGCAATAATAGAGGAATGGAGAAGGTCTATTCCTCCCATCTCGAGATTCTCGAACTTAGTTAAACTGGGATTCAAGGGAAGAAGTTGATGATGATGTTTATATATATATATATATATATATATATATATATATATATATATATATATATATATATATATATATATAACAGAATTGTTCACGAAGAATGCATATCCAATTATTTACTTGATGAGTGACATCACTATAAATAAATTCAACTTTTTGAGTTAATCAAAGCTGTGCTCCTTATAGACTAGGACAAAATGTTGCAGTATGTTGGAAAGATTTTACCAACTACCAATCAGTAAATACAGCGTCCAAATCCAATGCCCTCCCCTTCACTGCCAAGTATTATAAACAAAAAAATGGAATTTAACTTGACTTTATAGAGCTAGCTAGCAAACTGGCGTTAGAATTTTTCATAGATTTTGAATTATCTAGTGGATTGGGCCTCGAGTATAACTTATGAAGATACTTGGAATTTACCCCACGCCAACCTTCTGTTTTCATTGGTCTTAACAATCCACTTTTCCTGATCATTCTTGCATGTTTTACAAATATATATATTATATTATATTACATTAAATTAAATTATATTATATTATATTATATATTGAAAACAAAAATAGCCTACTTACGTTTCATACTGAACTTCAGAATTTTGACTGTGTATCCAAACGTCTTCTTCAAAATGACCTTATTCCCATAAGATTGCAAACATCAGGGTATACCAACTGCTTAAAGTTCTAAACTATAAAGCCTTACCAATAGCCTGAAACTATTTCAAACAACTTAAACTTACTCAATAAACTTCTATAATTTTCGCTCAACCAATCTACCTAAAACTTACACCTAATTACCTGTCTCTAATGAATCGATCAATTAAAGAAACCGTCTATTAACTACCTGTAATTTCCCTGTACCTAAGCCCAATTTACTACCGGTTACAAATAAAATGGTTCATTAAAGTGTTCACAGTCACCTACGTTTTGCCGATGATTCAACAGCCCTTTGTAATACAACGAGCGTCTATAGCCGTACAGGGATGTGAAGCCACACTGCAGGCTTCTGGACCCAGCCAGGCGAACAGACCTGATAACAGCGTGCAAACAAGAATTTTCTATTTCTAGCCCGAAGTTGTATTATTTTAATATAAGTTAATTTAACTTTTAATTTAATTTAAATTTAAATTTAACTTAAATTATTGTTTGGCAGCATACAATTAAAACTATTAATAATATTAATTTATGAAATATAAATATGATATGCATTGGGACTATGGCATTATTTTGTCATATGGTGTATACTGTATACTGTAATTATGTTCGTATGTTCCATTTCGTATGTTCGTATGTTAGCTATCTGCGGTTGTCAGATTGTTTTGAAATAGACGAAGATATATATATATATATATATGTATATATATATATATACTCTTATGTTATATTTCTCTAAATTTTAAATAAAGAGATGTCATTAAGACCCGCCGATAAAAGTGTATTTAATTAATAAGAATTATTTAATCGTTATTAGCTTAATTCACTGCGTTCATGGTGCCTATTTGTACCTGTTAATACATACCGTATCTATGAGAGCTAAAGGGGTGTTAGCAGCGATTAAAGTGGGAGGAAAGCAGGAGAACTGCGCCCCCTACCTCTCCTTTTTCTAAGGTGCGTTCCCCTGCTAGGGGCCCATATTATATACTAGGAAACCTGTAAATATAATTACAGGCTATTTACAGTGAATGTAAATAGCAATTCGTGCTATTTACATTCACTGAATTAAAAATTATATGTGTGTATTTCTATTTTTAGTTTTACTTTTATATTATTTGAACAAAGTGTTTGTTAAAATGGTTACAGTACTATCCTAATTTTAATCATAATTGCACAGTAGAAGATGTTCCACATAAACATAACACTTTATGAAGAGTTTCTATCTCTATGGAATTTATGCGTGGATCTAAAACGTCTAGTAAAATCTCAACTTTTGAAGAAAAATGAATATTATGAGTGTTATTTTTTTCACTGTATGGTTTCCATATTTAGCGAATCAGGCGGCTGGCTTTGCAGCTAGCATAAATTATTTCGAAATTCGGCGAAATGCATCGCACTCATTACTGAGTCGTTGCAGTTTTGAAAAGCAGTTATGCATACAGACTCAACCCATTCATTGTTTTCTCTCTCTCTCTCTCTCTCTCTCTCTCTCTCTCTCTCTCTCATAAAGCCGGAGATCCTCTCTTACTCAGGTCATTATCGTGATGTCATTTACCAGACCTATTTCTTTCTATGTACAAAATGTTCCATGTACGAACGACTAGAACACACATTGAGTACACGTGCACTAGGCCTGCACTTGTCGACAACATCGACTTGTTTAGTTTGACTATACATGTATACACCCGGGGTGGGTGCACTCGGGGTGGGTGCACCCCGAGTGAGTGAAAAAATTGTGGTGAAAAAATTTATCAATCTGTTGCGCTACTTCTACCCTAGATATTAACATATCCAATAATATTACATTTTTCATATACGGAGATGAAATGAGAAAGGAAAATTCTAATGAATAACGTTTCTGAGATCATTTAATCTCTCATAATAAATACAAAAGTGATTAGATAAAAAAGAAAAAAATTATCTAAACTTTAACCATATGACTATGTTAGTAATATGTAATTTGGACTTGCCATTTGGCAGAACACTAGAGTTAGTGCCTAATTGAATTAAAGATGTCAAAACTAGGACATCAAGTTTATCTTGAGCGGTAGTTAATTAACCGGTTCATAACCAGTTGTAATCGGTCACGTGATCGCGGCGCCTCTGACGCCGGCAGTATAAAAGGCGAGCGCTCAGCGCTTCAGTCACAGTTGTCATCAGTTCGCTGAGACGATAACAAGGGGCGCAAGGATCTCTTACGCCTTGAGGCGGTAGACAAGGGCTGACCACGGTCAGTCCCGTCTCTGCCTGACCGTCGATCTCGAGACGTTCTCGTCCGAGATTGGTGGTACGAGCTTCGGCTCGTTAAACAGGGAAAATTCATCAGGGGCAACTCTGGACCCCGGGCACAGGGGGCACCCGGAGCGCTGGGAGTACCCCGGAGCAGAGCACTGGGAGTTCCCGGAGCGCTGGGAGTACCCGGAGCACTGGGAGCACCCGGAGCACTGGGTGGGTGGGTACTCCCGGGGTGTGTGAGCCCCCGGGGCCGGGGGCAGGCCCCGGCCACGGGGGTACCTCCCGGCTCCGTGGCACCCAGGGGGTGTGAGCCCCCGGGGTGTGAGCCCCCGGGGTGTGAGCCCCCGGGGTGTGAGCCCCCGGGCCCCCCCCGGCCCCAAAGGCCCTCTTGCCCGGCCCTGGGGGCCCCTCCCGCCCGGCCTATACCCCGGGGGCTCCAGTGCTCCGGGTACCCCACACCCCGGGGGTGTGAGCCCCCGGGGGTGTGAGCCCCCGGGGGTGTGAGCCCCCGGGGGTGTGAGCCCCCGGGGGTGTGAGCCCCCGGGGGTGTGAGCCCCCGGGGTGTGAGCCCCCGGGGGTGTGAGCCCCCGGGGGTGTGAGCCCCCGGGGTGTGAGCCCCCGGGGTGTGAGCCCCCGGGGTGTGAGCCCCCGGGGTGTGAGCCCCCGGGGTGTGCCCCCGTGGGTGTGATCCCCCGGTGTGTGAGCCCCCGGGGTGTGAGCCCCGGTTTGAGCCCCCGGGGTGTGAGCCCCCGGGTGTGTGAGCCCCGGTGTGTGATCCCCCGTGGTGTGAGCCCCCGGGTGTGGCCCCCGGTGTGAGCCCCCGGGTGTGAGCCCCCGGGTTGTTAGCCCCGGGGTGGTGGAGCCCCCGGGTGTGAGCCCCCGGGGGTGTGAGCCCCCGGGGGTGTGAGCCCCCGGGGGTGTGAGCCCCCGGGGGTGTGAGCCCCCGGGGGTGTGAGCCCCCGGGGTGTGAGCCCCCGGGGGTGTGAGCCCCCGGGGGTGTGAGCCCCCGGGGTGTGAGCCCCCGGGGTGTGAGCCCCCGGGGTGTGAGCCCCCGGGGTGTGAGCCCCCGGGGTGTGAGCCCCCGGGGTGTGAGCCCCCGGGGTGTGAGCCCCCGGGGTGTGAGCCCCCGGGGTGTGAGCCCCCGGGGTGTGAGCCCCCGGGGTGTGAGCCCCCGGGCCCCCCCCGGGGTGTGAGCCCCCGGGGTGTGAGCCCCCGGGGTGTGAGCCCCCGGGGTGTGAGCCCCCGGGGTGTGAGCCCCCGGGGTGTGAGCCCCCGGGGTGTGAGCCCCCGGGGTGGAGCCCCGGGGTGTGAGCCCCCGGGGTGTGAGCCCCCCCCCGGGGTGTGGCCCCCCCCCGGCCCCAAAGGCCCTCTTGCCCCCGGCCCTGTGGCCCCCGGCCCCTGGAGCCCCCGGGGTGTGAGCCCGGCCCCCGGGCCCCCCCCGGCCCCAAAGGCCCTCTGCCCGGCCCTGGGGGCCCCTCCCGCCCGCCTATACACTGCTAAACGGTGCTAGTTAGTATTTGTAATTAAGCGATTACAGATAGGCCTAGGCCTATTACTAGGAGATTAAAAGAAGTGGTGAGCTTGCCTCTTGAGCTATGGTCGAATTTCAAAGTTCAGGTTTTTCTCTATTGAAAGAGTTTGGTCTACTTTTTTAAATCATAATAAACGAGTATTGTAGCTTCTTTCTTAATTAGCATGACAAATGCATAGTTTAACGGAAAAATTTTAGCTTCGCGGAGTCACTAGATGTAATTACAGTAAATAATTGCGGCAGGAGTCAGTGGCGAAGTCGGTAAGACACTCGACCGCGGATCAGTATTTGCGGTCTTCAAATCCTGGGCTCGTCCGTCACTGACATAGCTTTCGAGTGAGGAAACTGACGTTTACCTTTGCTTTACCGTAATGTAAAACTGCCTTGCAATAAGTTTAGTGAACCTCCTTTTCATCCCATAGCTTAGCCAGAAAGTTGACAGGATTTTAAGCTTAGGCCTACTAGTACTGTAGCTGTTACGACCAGCGACTGGTGAGCTAAGCATATAATATTTCCATAGATCTAAACCAGATCTCCGTTAACGGAACCAGCGGAATACTTAATAGTTTAATTTAATTATAGTTTACGTGATACGAAACTTTCAAAGTGACTGATATCACCATAGACGCTCATTTCTCTACAATGAGTATCAATTAGACTCAATTGAGGGTTAATTCATTAGCGGCGGGAGGGAGGGAGGGGGTTAATTTAAAAAGTGTAGGCCTACGGGTAGCTATACTTTCTTTTTAGGTTTTCCAAAATTGTCCTACTTTAATAACTTTAAGTAACAGCCTATTTTGGTTCGGAGAGCCGTACGTGTGATGTGTCGATTTTATTACGGGGGGGGGGGAGGTCCTCCAAACTGCACGGCCGCCGGGTGAAGGCAATTTCCCCCTTAACCATATCCACAGTTAACAAATTATATATATATATATATATATATATATATATATATATATATATATATATATATATATATATATATATATATCTTTTATTTCATCACTCAGGTAGCAAGACAAGAAACAAATTTCAATTGAGGATTTTCACAGCTGTTAGCCGCGCCCACTTTTATACATCTACTGGCATTGGCATCCATATTGGATTACATCTGTTGATTTTTAGCATTACGTATATATGTATATAGATATATATGCATTTAAAAAATAAAATTTCTATATTATGTACGTATACTGCAATGTGTAAAAATGCACACGATTTATTAGTTATATACACAGACAGTGTAGGCCTACCTATGTGATTCATAAAGTTGTATGAACTTACGTATGGAATATACATGTATGAGCTCCGATCTTATCGGTAAGCGGTACGCTGTAGATTCGATATGTAGTTTGATTCTATAGTTGAAGACTTAAATTATTTATACTAGTTCAGTAGGTCTTGATCGAGGACTTGTAACACTAGTCTAGTCGTAATTTAATGCCTCGATACACAAAGACCGTAAAGGATTCAAATACAAACCGTAAGTCTTAAACTATAGGCTAGTGCAAAAGGTCAAAATTTTCAATAATATTTTGGTTACAGATCTATGTATATTCCAAGAACTTTTCCCTGTTTTGAGAAATTTGACCTTAATTTGCCTTACATAAATGGCAGAAATGGCAGAAGTTTTGCAATGACAAATTTCGTCAAACCTGCCACCATAGGCCTATTGGTGGCAGTTGCCACCAATAGGCCTATCTTATATTTCGACAACTAATTAAATACATAGACTAAGTACACAACAAAACAGAAACACATCGTGCGGACAGATTTTTGTCCCATTTTCCTGAATTCCACTCATGGAGTCCAAATTTCTGCCATTTCTGCCAATTAGCCTGTCCCGTTCATGAAGCACTATTTGGCAGAAATAGCAGAAATGCTGAAATTATGTGTAACAAAGCTTTCAAGAATCATCATATCCATTACCAGTTCATTAACCTGTAAGAAAGAACCAATGTCCACATGCCAGACACAATTTTATACTAAATTAAGATGAAAAACTACTTAAAGTTACCTATATAGCCGTGTATCATATAGAGTGTCGTATATCAAAATGGCGGCTTTGTAATGTAAACAAAAAATGACATGTGCATGAAACCTCTCTATACAATCATACAAGTAAATACACAAAAGAGCGCTAAAAAATTCGCAAGTCGAAAGCATACACTCAATCAATCAACAAAATATGAATAACTAAAAATTAATTAAATGATTTCCAGCGAAAGTTCAAAGTAGTTTCGCAATAATGACTTCCAGTCAAGTCTCTCAACGTGTGGTGGGTGTTAAACTTTTGTACTTGCAACTCAATAGATTGTTGTTACAACTTACAAGGCATGGACATGATGGATTCCAATCATTCCTGAACCTATTTATAAATTCTTAAAGAAAATCGGGTTATTTGTAGCTTAACAGTGACATTATTTCCGACATTTTTGATCTTCCAAATTGTAATGTCTAATTGAATACAAATGCTATCTAATCCTAACCATCATATCTATAATAAAATCTTCTTTGAAATTTCCTATCACTAAAGAAGTGCACAGGCAGCCCTTAATTATAGTTTTAAGATTTCATCAGAAAGAAATGGTTCGATAGATAAAAAGTCTACAATATGCATATAGACTGCATTGATGTCTGAAAAATGATGATGATGACGATGGATGAAGGTAGTTATGACGACGATGATGACGATGAGGAATTGATGCTGATGATGATTATGAAAAAGACGACCAGTACGCAAATGGAACATCCTTCTCTCTAATTTCCTTTTTCTTTGGACAAAATTTTTTGGGTTTTGGAATGTGCACCGTTTTGGACCTTCTTTTTGGTTCCCGGCTTGAAATTGTCTCAGTAGATCTCGATGTTTTCACGGACGATAGTAACACAATATATAACTTCTTATTTTATCTATGTTCTCTTCTCTCAAAATAAGTCAACAAGACGAGCGATAATGAATTGAGTTAATAAAAGTGTTTTTAAGACAACATTATAAAATCTTATAAAAAAGATTAAGTTGTATAGGGCATACGTTAAGACTTCATGAAAATACTCCAATAAGAAAAGCACTCACATAGATTATTAAATAATAAATTATCTTAATTAGACTATATAAAAAAGTTTTAAGTATATTAGATATCACCTTCAAACTTGTAGAAAGTGATGTGGAAAGTGATTTTTTAACGTATTTTCCTGATGAATAGCATATCAGTGACGGAGAAAACACGGGATTTGAACCCTGCACCTATTGATCCGCTGTCGAACAATTTGCCATCAAGCCATCAGCTCAGCTCAATTATGTGCCCTATTCATTGGTGGAAAACGGAGATTTCACTCTCTGATCGATCGAATCCACCGGACTTTAGTGAACCTCTGGATCAGTTCAAAATGTTTAGAATGGCCCAACACCACCTAATACGTATGTACATGTACATTAAGCTATTAAGCTATTTGCATATTCAGAATTTCTGTTGAAGTTTCTAAATTTCAGAAATCCTTATAACTTTATCAGGTTATGTATTTTAATGTCCAATAATTCATTTGGTAAAGTTATTTGGTAAGTAGCTTATTTGGTAAGATTCCTTTTTGAATGTTAAGATGATAAATGATTGACTAGCTGGTTGATTACTATTTCTATTTCAGATATTATAAACCTTGCCTTGAAGCTGCAATTATTAGATAACTTCGAGTGTTATGATCACAAGCTGCTGTGAAGACTATCCTAAGTTGGATTTCTCTAAAGTAAGTTATGATAGAATTAATTATATAATAATAAATTTTGGTATTACATTTTTAATGTCTACTTCCTCATTTAATCGTGATGCGAGGACGGCTTTATTGCCTGCATTACTGCAAAACAATTCAGTCAGAAGTTAAAAATATGATAAAGTTTAAAAATTTTCTATATTATTATATATTATTATTATAAATTATTATATATTATAAAGTTAAAAAAAAACTTTTTCGAGAAATAAAGAAACTTATAAATGGTGAAAGTGTGTAAATTGAAAGATCATTTTGTCAAATCATTTGTTGCTATGGTTGAGAAAAATTGTTAAAACTTAGTTTTTGGCCTACTTTTGCATTCTGTATTAAGAAAATCTATTTCATTGAACATTATTCAGTTTCAGCTAAAATTAAAGTAATTCTTAGTTCTGTTCATCTGGTCGATGTTCAAGTTATTCTGTAACTTTTTACTTCTCTAATCATACGCATATTAATCCTTTTGTGTTGCAAAGTTACCAAACTAAGTTGCTGTTTTTGTACTTTCTTATTTTCTTCTCACTCCAGGATTATTACTAATTGGTGCTGTTTGATGATGCTCATCTTAGCTAGTGCAGAGTTTAGGATAACCTTCATCTACCCTGTGGATTATTTGCTTTAGGAGACTAGATGCTGACTGACCCAGGATTTTAACTCAGGGCTAATGAATGGCCTGCTAAAGTGCCAAACTCAGCCTTCTGCGATTTGACTCTAAACAATCCTCTTCCTTTCTACTATTTGCAATCCTTCGCTTGGTGTTGTTTACTATTTATTGTATTTGACTTTGAATATTTTTAACGGTATAAATATAGTTAATGTATTAATTTGTAAGTGTTTTATTATTAATAGTTAAACAATTTAAATAACTTGAATTGAAGTGATATACATGTATGTCAGTTTAAATGTCACATGTTGTACATTTTATATTGATTTTGCAAGATGTTTGAAAAGAGACATAAAAATTTGTTGGTAGTTGAAATTTAATTTAGAGTATACTTACAGTAATATTCTTAGAAATAAAAAATAAATTATCTTATACTAAAAGTGACATGTCTACCAATATCCAATATTTATTTTGAATTTTTAAGTAGTTTTCAGATTACCTTGTCCTTTTGCTGCATAATTTTTCAGCGTCTGTCGTGTTCTTTTACGTTTGAGGAATATTCTTTCAGATGACAGTGCCTGCCCTACCTGTATTGTGGATTGATAGGAACCTCTGGATATCTGCCTTGTTGATACTGTTACATCCTTGCTATTGGATGACGGTAATTATTATAGACTGTTTAATTAGCAATTCCAATTTTCAAAGTTTAAGGAATCTTTGTGTATTAATCACATACTTTGCATAGTGTACGAAAGTTCTTGACACTTTATATAATATTTTACATCTTCTTTAATTTAGTGTAATTATGATGTTACCAGGTACTGAATGGTAGAAATTTTTGCTTACATTGGTAGTGTCAAATAAAAAAATTTAAATTTATAACTTAGTAATGAAAGGGACTGGTTATATTGTTGAAGGATGATTGAATTGCTATGAAAAAATATAAATCTTTATTTTACCCTAAGGAAGCAAGCAAGAGCACGAGTGAAAACTAAATTAGCAGCCATTACATTACGCACAAAATTTTAAGGCATGAATAGCTAAATAAATTCATGAGAAAAACAATATCAATGAGTTAAATTGCGCAAATTAATATTATTTAATGTCTTTAAATTTTAAAAAAATCTATCTTTCTTTTCTCAATGGACATTTGTCTTGGGTACTGTGAATGTTATAAATACTTATATAAATCTGTAGATATTTTATTTTAGATACCTGAAATTCTTTAAATAAAGTCTAAATTGATTATATATTCTAGATGATTAATTTCAGAATTATTCAGATTAAGCTTTTTCAGAACATACAATAGGATTTGTATAATTATAGTGTAAGTTTATATAATTTTCAGCGTATAATTTTACCAAGGTATCTAGCTTCCTTAGCACAAGCAATTACACCATTTTCGACGCATACATATTACACCATCATCAAAGCAAACATATTACACCATCATCAAATCAAACATAAGTTAATGTCGTAATCTTTTGTGTGATCATGTAGGTTTCGAACTACGAGTACAAAACGAAACTACTTTCAAAGCTGTGTGGCTCTAACAGCAGAGCCTGTGCTTTATTTGCCGGCACTGTATTAACACTTGGAATAGTACGAGATTACTGGTTTGTATTCTTTTTTCTTTTACTTCAAGTTTCTGAATTTTTTTTTATTTTGCCGCTATATTTCATATATTACTAGTGCAACACCAGAAAGAGCATTCGATTGATCACTGGTAAAGCCGATAAAGCTAAGGTTAACGTCAGTTTCCTCACTCGAAAGCGATGTCAGTGACGGGCGAGCCCAGGATTTGAACCCACACATACTGATTCGCGGTCGAATATCTTACCGACTTCGCCACTGGCTCCAGAAATTGCTATAATTTTTTTTCTAAATGAATGGAAAAGCTTCAATGTGTACCCCGAACTTAAACATAACATAAACAATGATTCACGGTAAGAAGATGTCGATGATGATGATTTCTTATACTACAGTAGGTTTGAATTAATCTACCTGAATAATTTTTTCTAGTGATTAATATTAAAAATATAATAATGATTAATAAATTAAATTATAAATAAAATAAATAAAACAAAAAAAATAAAAAAAATAAAAAAGAATAAAAAAAATAAATTCAATAAATTTGTGAAACTAGAACAGCCATGTAAAGAACATTAAATTACAAATCGCTTTTGAAGAGCATGTTTTACTTACCAGTTATGTTACCATACTGAGATATTTAGTAATATAGTAATGTATTACTAATGCTATCGTAATATTTACTGCTATCAAACTTAACTTTTGTGCCGGCTGGAGCCAGTGGCAAAGTCGGTAAGATATTCGACCGCGGATCAGTATGTGCGGGTTCAAATTCTGGGCTCGCCCATCATTTACATCACTTTCGAGTGAGGAAACTGACCTTAGCCTTAGCTTTTTAGCTTTTTTTATCACGTATTGCAGGTACTCTTTAGCGGTATTGTCTCAGCCGCGGTGGTTGCTGCTGCAGAACAACGCTGCATTGTGGTTGGGTCAGGGTCTCGTGGCCTCAGGAGCCGTCCTCGTCATCACTAGCTTCTACAGCCTCGGCTTCTTCGGCACATTTCTAGGTAATTGCTTCTGGATACTTATTTCAGGGTACTTGTTTCTAGGTACCTATGGCTGAGCTAGTGGCAATGTCTAAGATATTCGACTGCAGGTCAGTATGTGCGGGGTTAAAATCCTGGTCTCGCACGTCACTGACATCGCTTTCGAGTGAGGAAACTGACATTAACATGAGCTTTTTAAAGCTCTTTTAGTGTACTAATTTCTAGGTACTTATTTGTAGATACTTTTTTCAGGTAACTTATTTCTAGATATTTATTTCAAGGTACTTATTACAAGGCATTCTCCATTTGCAGTTTTTTCTGAGGAAAATTGGATTTCACTATTATTACTGTTATCTTTTAAATATAATATATAAGTTTATAACTATTTTTTTGTGTTTCTTTATTCCTTGACCAATTCTTTCATATTGCTTGTTTAAGATTCAATGTACCTTTGGACTGATTTTATGGATTTTGGAATTGAACCAATTTTTGGACCTTCTTTTTGCTTGCCGGCTTGATTTTGTCTCAATAGTGCTCGATGTTGTCATTGATGGCTGTAGCATTCTAATTGTTGTTATTATTACCTATTAATATTTTGCGTGTGTAATTGTTCTGCTCAGGTGATCATTTTGGTATCTTGATGACTGAGAAAGTGTCGTCCTTTCCTTTCAACATTGTCAACAATCCCATGTATGTGGGAGCTACACTGGCGTTTCTCGGATCAGCCCTTGTGTACGAGCCTTTCTGTCCTATAATTATTAGTGCTTTAGTTAAGTTTTGAGATCTGACAAATAGTTAGTTGCAAAATTAGTTGTAATTGATTAGTTGCAAAATTTCCTAACAGCATATGATGTGTTTCACTATTTCAGATTTGTTTGCTTTTTATTTCCTAACATCAAATGTGGATAACTATTTCAGATTTGTTCGCTTTTTATTTCCTAACAACATATGTGGATCATTAGTTCAAATTTTTTGTGTTTTTGGAGACAAAATACATGCTGAGAGTAAAGATAATGAAATACAGTAGTTTCTCAGTTTGGTGCTCTTGTTGACTTAGCCGCTGGTTGAGAATATGACTGTGGCTTTTGGATCAAACCTTACCAATCTTTCTACCGCACTTTTGTGGTAACATCACTAGGTTTTTGTTTTGTAGGAAGGCAAGTTTCTCTGGGATTCTACTCTCCGGTATTGCTGCAGTGATGTATTGGCTAGCTGCTAAGCAAGAGAGGTTTGTCAAACTGTTTATCAATCAATAAGTATTTAACGTCCGGTTCCTCGCCATAAGAAAATGTCAGGGACGTCGATTTATCAGCTTTGACTGCTGAATGCTACACTAGGGTGCCTCAGTCAAAGAATATCAGCGGTACACGTATCTTTGTCTGTTATTTGTGAATAATTTTTTGTTCTTCACTGGTTTCTCAAAATTAGTGGTAAATTCAACCAAAAATTGTGAGGAAGATCACAATAGATCAACTGTGTCGCTTTTGATCTGGTGAGAAACTGCCATTGTTACGTGATTTGTATTACGTGATTTGTATTACGTGATTTGTATTACGTTACTCAAATGATTTGCTTGTAGTGAAGAAGTTTGTACAAGAGACAGTATTACGTGCATTTCTGTGAAACTTGTAAAGCTTTGAATAAAGTGAATGTTAGGTTAATTATTAGGAAAGATTTTAATTGTTTTATATTAAGTAAAATTTATAGACTATATAAATAGGATTGGCCAAGTTGTGAATTTGCATTTGATTTTGTGTAGGAAAGTGCTGATGGAGATTTATCGAACTGATGGGCGAGATAAGAAATCAAAGTAGAAGAAAGAATTAATGATTGTTTAGGAAAGATCTCAGGCTATCTCAGGTTTTGGATTTGTTAGTAATGCGGTTCAAGTCAAACAATGGGTGCTACGCTAGTGGAGTTCATGTTTTATTCATGTCTAATAATACAATTTTGATGTGATAGGAAGTTTTTCTTGTTGTGAATTTTTACAATAGAATTATTAAATTTTTTTAAAATTAATCAATTGTTTATATGGCGTGATCTAACAGTTTACGGCAATTTATGGTCTATTTATCTAATGGAAAACAATTTGTTTCAGCTGATGTGCTGTGCTGTTTTATTGTTCATTTGTATGTGAGTTATCGTGCCTTATATCTAATTTTGTAGTGATGTTTGTGTTTTTTGTACTAATTAATTAACTGACCTAACTGTGGAGGTTATCTTGTTTTATGCTGGGTAACGGCAGAATGTGTGCTCGCGCGTGGCTGTGTGATGACTAAGCAAAAACTGAGGATGACAATGAAAAACTACCTCTGAGCCGTAGTTTCTCAAGCTACTGCTCGATGGAATGCTCCTTGTTTAGGGTGACAGCCGACCGTGAGAAAAAAGGTTGATAACGCTAATGTTGACGTCAGTTTCCTCACTGGAAAGCGATGTAAGTGACGAGTGAGCCTGGGATTTGAACCCTAAGATTAGTCAAGTATTGTGTACCTTGGACCAGCCATTGTAAGTGCTAGATGTAAATGAATGGAGAATAGTCAAGTAGCAGTCTGCTCAACATAATATAACGCGTAAATCAGATTCTACAATTAATTTTTTCAGTGTGTTAGCAGAGTGTGTCCAGCATATTTTAAAGCTAAAATTCAAAGTCATTAACAAATTTATTACTAGTTACTCTTTAAGTTTGCTTATTTTTATTGGTCTACAGTTGAAACCAAGTAGAAATTGGCTCTTGTATTTTTCCTCATGTTTTACTGCACTGTTAATGGTCTATTTATTGATTCTCTCCTCCCTTGCTCTCTATCTCTCTCTCTCTCTCTCTGCTTCTCTCTCTCTCTCTCCTCTCTCTCTTTCTCTAGTTTTCTCTCTCTCTCTATTGTTCTGCCATGTGGCAGGTCCAAGAAATATATTCATACTCTTTCACGCTTCGTAAATAGCACTTCATAGATTAACAAGTCATTCCACTCCAGAGCTATGTCTTAGTTACACGTTAAGATAGTTTGAGAATAATATGCTTTCTTGGTGGTTCCTCTTTGCCTTCCTCAATTCTTGCTCGATCGCCTCTTACAACACACGCAGTTTACGTTTGGTCTATTCTTCATTTGCCCGGACATAACACGGGAAAGTAATTGCATAGAATATGAACTTTATTTGATTGATCTGCCTCACCATCCTACTCCCCGCTCCCAATCTGTTGCTTGATGTATTAATTATTATGATCAACTGTCTAGTCAAACTCTATGTTGCTCATACGTCAGCAACTGAAACTCTTGTAGTCGCTCACCATTCATAGCGTCGTTAGCATAGAGTCACTAGCATAGCGTCATTAGCATGGAGTCACTAGCATAGTGTCATTAGCATGGAGTCATTATCATATCGTCATTAGCATAGCGTCATTAGCATAGCGTCATTAGCATAGCGTCATTATCATAGCGTCATTATCATAGCGTCATTATCATAGCGTCATTAGCATAGCGTCATTAGCATAGCGTCATTAGCATAGCGTCATTAGCATAGCGTCATTATCATAGTGTCATTATCATAGCGTCATTATCATAGTGTCATTAGCATAGCGTCATTAGCATAGCGTCATTATCATAGCGTCATTATCATAGCGTCATTATCATAGCGTCATTATCATAGCGTCATTATCATAGCGTCATTATCATAGCGTCATTATCATAGCGTCATTATCAATACTATACAGCTTGGTGATATTTTTTTGAAGTTAAAACATGTTCAGAATATTATCATATCGTGTTTATAGAGTGTCTTCTATAGTATCAAGTGCATTTAATTGTTACTGTGTTTATTTCATATTTTTCAGTTAATAGACATTTACTACTGGCTTAAAATGCTACGTAACATATCGTGCTATTGTGTTATTACCTAGCATGTGATATTAAGTTTTTATGAGCATACTAATAGATAGACTTCAAAGATGATCATTGTATTTTGCGGTATTTTTCTCAAATGCGATATATTCCAGAAACTTAATTATGGTATAGCATTTTTTCTATAATTTTTTAAAATTAAGTACGAATGGGTTATTGCTAATATATAAGATTATAACGATAGTTATCTACTTCCTGCCGATAGTCTTGCTCATGATTTATTTGGTTTTTAATTAAGATTTCGATGCTAATTAGTATAAATGTACAGCTATACCATTTACTCAATTCCATTTACAACACCTTGTATATAAGTACTTTCATTAAATTTTCTTTTTAAGATTTTAATCTAATTTTTTTACGTTTTATATTTCATTTAAAATCAATTCAAAATTTAGAATAAAAAAGCTAATGTTAACGTCAGTCAGTTTCCTCACTCGAAAGCGAAGTCAGTGACGGGCGAGCCCAGGATTTGAACCTCACACGTACTGATCTGCGGTCGAATATCTTACCGACATCGCCACTGTCTCCAGCCACATTCCAGCCAGTAGCGATGTGGCTGGAGCCACAAATATAGCAAATAAAATAAATTACACAATTTTCTAAAACCCTACCCTAGCTAAATTTAGATTCAAGGTAAGATGATGTTGATTCTGATGATTTAATATTGTAGGCCTTATTTAGGTTTTTTGAACAAGGATGGAGAAATGTATGAAACTATTAATCTAATATATCAAATGAAGAGCATCCTCCCGTACTGCTAGCTCTACAGCTTTCTTCATAGTTTATCAGGGTCATCTTTTAAATCATATTTGAATGGATATCCAGTCATTGATTCTGTACTGGTCGAGTTCTTTGCGGAAGAAGAGCGAGGAACAAGATCTGGATGATCGCCAACTCTTGTCACGTGGTTTGAAGCTTGTGACGTCATCATCTGATGTTGACATCCCGCGGTCAGTGCAAATTGATCTTGGGCTTCCTCGAGTTTGTTTTCTGAAAATTTTTCTCGATTTTCCTGTTTGACGCTCTTACGGGTTATTTTCCTGTCCATGTTTGACCCATTTTCATCAGCGGCTGTTGATTTTGCGTGATTATCGAGTGAATTTTTGTTAGTGTAATTATTGAATCTCATTCCCTTCGTCAGTGTGTGACTATCGACAGAGATAAAGTCGCCATTTGTCGTTGAGTTTATACTCTTAGGAAATTGTTGAATTTCTCGTAGATTTTTTAACTGTTTATGTGGTTTTTCATCGTTCATTACGTCGCCTTCTGCTGACGTCAGATTTACAGCTGCCGATTGATAGATGAAGGGAATCGAGGTTAATTCATCGGGTGATCTTATCGGCTGTTGAAATGGATACAGCAAGACTGATTGATCATTTAATGAATTGCATGTGCAGCCTATGGCACATTCTCTGAACCATTCGCCGTAGTGCTCGATGTCATCTTTATAGTCCAGCAGCGAGTGGGATTTAGCTTCGATATGATCAGAACAATCAACTAGAAAAGGAAACTCGTTATGGACCTGATTTGAATTATCCAATTGAAATTGAGATATTTTAGTCACGTGATTTGGGTTGTCCAATTGTAATTGAGGTATTTTAGTCACGTGGCTGGAGTTGTCCAATTGGAATTGAGGTATTTTAGCCACGTGATTTGAGTTGTCCAATTGGAATTTAGGTATTTTAGTCATGCGATTTGAGTCGTCCAATGGCAGGTGAGATTTTTTAGCCGCCTCATCAGAAAGCCAATCCGTGTCTGCCCAGAGAGTAGGATATGATAGGACAGCTTTCTTTCTCCTGGAGTTTAGGCGTTTGTTGCGACAGTCTCTCTGAAGAGATCTGAAAGAAGAAGAATGAAGTTGTTGTGCTGTTGGGTGACCTTTATGAACTGTTGATCTACTGGTGGAAGACGAGGAAGAGTTGCTGCACTGTGAAATGGGTTGGAGAATTTGTTCTTTGTGAAATACACGCAGCATAGCTATATCTGAAATAGAACAATTAATAGAGCGATACGTCAAGCAAATTGATGCAACAGATAAAAAGTAGTTAGCTACCATTGGTTGATTAATCGTTTGATGGATTTGTCAACCAATGAAAACCGTTTAGAGATCAATCAATCAATATAATTGTCATCATCATCATCAGCCTCCCTTGAATCCAAGTTTAACCAGAGTCGGGATACAAATAGACTGTCTCAAATCTTCTCTGTCCTACATCATTGTCAATCCCCTATTTGAGACTTCAATTCGTTAAATTTTTTTGTAGCAATTTCTGGAGCCTAGGCTCCAGAAATTTAAAACTTAAATGATGTGCATAAATATTTAAATGATGTGCATAAATATTTAAATGATGTGCATAAATACTTAAAGGATGTGTACAAATGCAGATGCTAGTGATGTGCGCAAATGCATAATAGATGTACATAAAAACGACGTAAAAGATGCGCACAAATACATAAATGGTGTGCGTAAATACTTAAATGACGTGCGACTATATTAATGAAGTATACGAATACTTGAATGGAGTATAAAAACGGAATTAAAATACTTAAATGATATATACTAATATTTAAATTATACATAGAAGTATTAAACTTATGTGGGCAAATACATCAGTACTGTAGACAAATAGAGGAATTATTAGCAATAGAGATGCACAATTTTAAGTTTGTTTATATTAACAATCAATTACACTAATATGTGATTACATTGATAAGCGATTACGCTGATATGCGATTACACTGATATGCAATTACACTGACGTGCGATTACGTGATATGCGCTCCATTCTGTGTATTTAGAATGTCTAATAGCTCAGTATGTATGTGCGTTAGATGACGACATGAAATTTTAAGTTACTGTTCCTGAGGTCATGGGATCAATTCCCTGTAGAGCTGATCAGAGAGAAAAATCTAGGACTTTCACACGACTGGGTAACACGATAATTTTGTGACTAAACTGCCTAATGGTTAAAGATGTTGGTATAGAATGCGATAGATATCATCGCTCTTTTACGGCACTGCCCACTGGCAAGTCCATGATATATAACGCCTCCACTCATCTCTATCTTCCGTTTTCCTATTCATGTCCACATACGAGTGGATCTTTAAATCATCTATAACATTCCTTTTGATATATCTGTATTCTTGGGGGATTCTGCTTATAATGAGGTGGGCCCCCTATGTATTCCTCAGCTTTGACTTTAACATTTACTGGGCAGGAGCCTCATTCCCTGAGAAAACAATCCTGTTTACCCTTGATATCATCACAGACGATCATTTCACTAAGATGTGTTTAACTTTTAACATTTTTAGTCACGGTTGATCGGCGCTGCTTGTATACCATCATCAGTGAGTGAGGTGCAAGCTTGAGACTGGATGAGTGGTGTAGAACAAGCCTGTCCGCTCATCTCATATCTGCTTTGTCTTCCTCCTGCTGATCTAAAGCAGTCACCATCATCAACTAAGAGTCGAATCTGATAAAATACTTGAAAAATGTTTTATTAATGATTCCATCTAGCTCTACAGCCAGAATACCAGTCCGATATGCGAGTGATATACAGAAGCAAATGAGAATATGATAAGCATTGCTTGCCATTGTTACATCTTGCCAACGTCCCAAAAGTGAGATGAGAAACTGAACGTTAAATCTTCATTGGTTGATGGATTTATTAATCGATTGATTGGTTGATTGCTTGATTAATTACAAACAATCGTGTCACAGCAGTAAATTGTGCTATAATTAGCCTAATAGCGGAATTAAATATTATATTTAGTTTTTTCACTTCATTTTATTTCACAGTTGCGTGTTAATTTTGGGCTATCGGATTAGTGGAGTACGAAAAGGTTTCTTGTTTATTGCAGGCCTGTGCTTGAATTATAAGATTGTTGTTTATGAACATGGACATAAAATCGTTCTGACGTGGTAGAAAGCTAGAGAGACGATATTTATATAGGCCTAATTATTTTCTTATCTATTTACATGAATATTTATGCATTTCGTTAAGTCGTATGTAAATTTGTAATTTTGGTCTTCTGCCTAGGAATTACAAACTTAACATTTAGCCGCTCACTAACACAAACTTTCACCAACAACTATGTCAAATTATTTGGACATGCATTGTCACATCTATTTATTTCAGTTTCGTTACCCATCATTCTTTTCGATGTTTTTCGCGTGCATTGCAATCGTATCAGTTACAAATTCAATTCAAATCGCATTCACTTCCAGTTAAACTCAATTAAAATCAAATTACATTCAAATTATATTAAATTAATTAAATTTTAATTCAATTTAAATTCACTTCTGTACGAGTACTATAGCGCGACGTAGAGGTCTTACTTGTTTGAAGGCATTCCAGTTCTATCATGCGAGTCATAAAGACTTGGAGATGACGAGGTCACGTGATATGCGACATTTGAATTCTTGCACGCCATTGGTTGTTTCATTTCCCGCCAAGCTCCTCGCGTGACGTAACTGCTCGTGTTGTCTTGTAGAGTATGCATGATGTTGGACCAATGTGTCAACTTTAACCTTTCCAAACGTCTTCTGTAAAGTTAAACACTAGGGATAAATTGATAATATAATATGCTTCAAAGCAAGATCTTAATCCATAAGCAATGCGCAGTAGGCTGCTATGAAAGGGAATATTTTCAACCAGATTTAATCTTACAAATCACCCAGCAATAATATAATAAATTTTAACGGCATAATATGGCGAGCCCTTTCGCCAGCGAAAGCATCTCTTACTTGAAGTAACCAAGCGGTTGTTCAGATCTGATAGCAAACGTTCTGACGACATAACATTAGTGCCCTGGTGCAATAGTAAATGTGTCGTATGTGACTTCACTGTCATTAACATTGACCATGGTGAACTCCTATCTGAATATAACTTCAGGCACTGCCGGTTGAACTGCTGAACTTGCCGCCTCTAAGAAATGGATAAATACCGTGATCTGTTCTTAGGGTATGAACTTATTCAAGTGGCTCTTAAAACCATGTGCCCCACGAATCCCGATGGAGTTGACTTCATTAGCGGCGTATGTAAACTTATTGCAGAACAAACCTGCGAAAAGCGAGAGATCTCTTTTTGGCAAAGCCTTTCGATAACTTTGCAAAGATTTGATGCAGTCTGCTTCGGTAATTCATTTAACAGCTGGATGACCTGTATTGCCCTAATCGTATTTACAAGCCCCCGTGTTGTTTACACCAGGGGTAAAAAGTAATAAGAAGTTACTACTAACGATGTAACAGAAATGTAACAAAAATAGCAACCAAGAAAGGAAACTATCAATGGCGGATCCAGGGAGGGACCAGGGGGCCCGGGCCCCCCTTAGGCTCACCGAAAAAAATTAAACTATATTTTCATTGCTTCTATGGCAATTTATGTGAAAATATGTTTGTAAGGGCAGTGTTTAGGGGAGGGGGAGAGGGTGTAAGAGAGAACTCAGTTCCACGAGCTCGGTTTTTTCAAATATGGGCCCCACTAGGAGCCTATATTTGGTATACTAGGAGCCCTGTATAATGGAAGGGTGCCCAAAAATGTTGACCGTTTCACTATAGCTAGCTCTCAATTTTAACTTTAACCACTGTATAAGAGGAAAAAGGGTGTACGTAAAAATGTGAACTCTGTCCCGGTGCAGTGGTGCAAACAGCCTTGGCTAGGAGGGGCTTAAGCCCCCCTTACCGCCAAAATTAGTTCACTTTTGCAATTCTTCCAGATGCGCAGAGTTTCTTCATAGGTGAAAAATTAACGTATTTTTCCAAAACAAATGTAGGATTTTAGGCATTTTAGGTTTCCCCTGACTTTAGTACGGGTATGAGTCGGAAGGGGGGGGGGGGGGGGGGAAGATACGGTGCGCAGTAGTGAAAAAATATTGAGCTTCCCCCACAGCATTTTGTCTGGTAGCTTCACATGCCTCGAAGAAGGCGAGTCATAAACAAAAAGTGTGTAAATTCTCAAAAAATTTCGAATTTCGGCCCCGCTTAAAAAATTCCTGGATCCGCCTCTGCTGAAAACTATAAACATAAGCGGTTGTCATGTGTGCAACTATATATGGAATAAAAACAACAAAAGAAAGTTTCATTATAAAATACCATAGAATAGAGAATTACCATATTCTTTATCCTTGTTAAATGGGCCTACTGATGAAGTAACATTAAATTGCTTCCTAAATATTGTCTCTCCTCCCCGTTACAAAAATAATTTTCCATTCTGCTGCTTCTGCAAACCATGTACTCTAGGGCCTAATGATGGGTATGATTCTGGAATAATTGAGCAATAACGAAATTTTTGGACATTCAATTTACAGTTAACAAAGATTAGAACTGACCTTTCAGTGGCATTTTTAATCCAACACTTGTCATTAGATATTTTTTCTGGAAAAAAATATCTAATGACAAGTGTTGGATTAAAAATGCCACTGAAAGGTCAGTTCTAATCTTTGTTTCGTACCTTATACTAAAAATGCTTATTAGAAGTCATATAAATTTGTTACAATAGAAGAATAAAACTAAAGTCCACAGCCAAGTTAGACGTCAGTTTTCTGTCTCGAAAGCATAAGAAAGGTAAAGCTAAAAAGCTAAGGGTAACGACAGTTTCCTCACTCGAAGGCGATGTTAGTGACGGGCGAGCCCAGGATTTGAACCCCGCACATACTGATCTGCGGTCAAGTGTCTTACCGACGTCGCCACTGGCTCCAGCCAAGATCATATGAAAGCCAAGGAAAGTACAAAAATTTTAAGGTCTGAGGTTGAACCCTGCATCTACTGATCCGCAGTTGGACATCTTACCAACAAGCCACCGATTAGCTCCATTACAAGAATCCATGTTGGAATCTTTACCCCCACACGGGGCCCCATCCCTCCCCACTATAGCCCCCTCCCCCCGACAGGGGAGGTCACGGGACAGATGGACGCGGAGTTACTGACTAAACGATGAAGCTAAGCGGTTGGATTGGGATTCTAAATTCTAATCCCATCTAATCGCAGTGTTCCGTCAGTGCAGATTTAGCATTGCAGGCGTTCAAATAGGGACTCTAGAGATTGATCTACGTGTAAATATGGAGTCGGAGCAATGCAGGCTTGCGTAGCATGTGAACATATTTTAAAATCTAAACCTACTGGTTTAAAATATTCGATAAATTGACCTCTAAAGAAGACTTTAGAATACTCTAGGAGACCACGAGGAATGAGAACATGGAATTGATGCAATCAGGCGACGTTGCTGGAGAGTTAATTTCATGTAACTGTATAAAAGCTAAGGTAAAGCTAAGGTTAATGTACTTTCTTCACTCGAAGCGATGTCAGTGACGCGCGAGCCCAGGATTTGAACCCGCACATACTGATCCGGGGTCGAGAGTCTTACCGACTTCGCTACTGGGTCTAACTCCAGAGTATGTTTAATAAAATTTTAGAACAGTATAAAGTATTGCTACATTTACTGTCTGATTAATCAGGAAGCATACTAAGTTTTGTTGTGGTAAAAAGAGTCATAATAATCCTGGTTATATCTCTAGATAAGTTAATGTTTAACGAATAATTAATGAAGTTATATCTATAGACGTACATATTTATTCAACATTCTTTATAAATTACTCGAAATGTCATCAAATTAAAACAGTTTCATTCATAACTAATAACAATTTTCAATAGTTATTTAAATGAGCATATGTTAACTACGGGTCCATATCCAAATCTCTATGCCACGTAAGATGCCACGTAGGCTACTGTGATCGACTGGTCACAGTACGTGACATTCGGTTAAGCGTAAACTGGCAACTTTTATTCCATGAAAACTATATGAATCATATTTATTTCACTTAGGTTGCATCATACGCAAGAAATACATGAGATAAAGTGAAACATGACACAAAGGCCACGAAAGCACTGACATGTATACTATCTAAAAACCAAACTACATATTTTACTTTTCAAAACAACACGAAATAAATAATTGGTAGAAATTTTGAGAATATATCACAATGGAATAATACTTCTGCTTTCTCGCGCAACCTGATTCAAATTTGGCAACAGTGGAATTGGTTGGAATTAGTGAAAAACGGGTCGAGCTTAGATGTCATTAGAATTTCATCCGGCAGAAGAGTTTCAACGAGAAAAATGCTGCTCAAAGATGCCTATCTGCTTGATATAGCGACGTTTCTAATTTAGAATGGTATCCGACAAAAACCTGATCTGATTCATATCGGCTAGTTCACCGGTACAAATATCGATTGGGTCATTTAGGATTCGAGGATTCATGGGTACGGGAATTGGGCAGCCCTTAATAGATGAATAAGTTTATGGTTTTTGATTTAATTAATTATCAGTTCTGGTGAATAAACTTTAATAACTAGTTACCTATGCATTTCATTCATGAAACAACGTATATGAATTACCATGGCGAATTGACTATTCGGGAAACAAATTTAGTATGTTTTTGAAATAACTTAAATGCCCTACTCTGGAGAATTAACTATTTACGAAACAAAATTCAGTACTTCGTCTATCCGCAGAGGATAACAAAAATAGATGTTACAAATTTACTGAAACTTTCGTATATGAATAAATTAATTTCTCTAATTAATGTTAAATTTAAATTTTGAATTGGGCAAATTCTCTAAAGACGAAAACATAATTTTAACCTTCTGGTGTAGAAGTACAAACAGGCCAGCAGAAGTGAGATGACAATAATGAAGGCTGTAATACCAGCCAACACTCCTGAAAGTATAATTACATCAGATTTTTAGCATCAAAGAGTGAGAATATAAGTTTATTGCGCGAACAACAACAATGTATGTCTGGTAAAGTGTACAAACAGAGAAACAAAGCATTAATACATGCAGATAATCTATTATGGCCTTTTCATATCATCTCATCCATTGATGAAAATTAAGAAGAGCACTGAGTTTTTGTTCCGTTAGATATGGGATAAAAAACACAAATTATAGTGAAATGATCAACTATGTTGATATCTATCACTTTTAATACCACATGTTTAAACCGTTAGATAATTTAATCCATTTTCCGTGTAACCAGCCCAGTGAATGAGATTTTACTCTCAGATCAGCGCGGCTGGGATTCGAACCCACGAGGGTTCAACTCACCGCAGGTCATTTAAAACTTTGTGATGTTACCCCTACGCCATTAAGACATTGCAAAAGAATAAAAAGGAACAAGAAGTATATTAGTAGAGGCGTTAATAAAAAGGGACAAGAAGTATATTAGTAGAGGCGTCGTCCCTGACATCATCCCTGGATGAGGAAACGGACGTTAACCTTTATTATTATTATTATTTATTTATTTATGTTTAATTTACCCTACGTGTTCCATTAGTGTACGTGGAGACTTCCAGTTAATTAATATGTAAAATTTCTAAAATTTGTATTCCGTACAATATCGCCTGAATAAATTTATCAGCCAATAAAGTTTTATTTCCATAATTTTCTCGCTGTATTTTCTCTCTCTTGCGAAATCCAGTGTTATTTTTAAGTCATTTCGTCTACCAAATATGTACAATTAATTTAGGGACTAAAATATGTTATAGTACATAGGCCTACAGTAAAGCTGGTAAAGGCTTTACCAGCTTTATTGTAGTGAGGGAACTGACGTCAACATTAGCTTTACCGTAAAGCTAATGTTGACGTCAGTTCCCTCACTCGAAGCAATGTCAGTGACGGGCGAGCCCAGGATTTGAACCCCGCACATACTGATCTGCGGTCAAGTGTCTTACCGACGTCGCCACTGGCTCCAGCCACTGAAGAGTATCCAGAAGAGTTAAATGAAGATTTAACTTCTGATTCTTTTCCTGAAGTTACTAAAGTTTCTTTTCCAAAAACAAAAACAACAACATGTCGATAACTCAATACAAACCCAAAGCATTTGTTGCAGTCGATCTGGATATAGCAGTGGGGGCCATAGCAACCGTTGCTATGGAGATAGTAGGGCCGATATCTGCCCCATCCAGCTGAGTTGAATGAAAGTTTCGATCGAACGATCCTGTTGAGAAATTTAACAGGTACAGGTTGGATTAATGTCTTATACGATATTAATTAGATTTTGTTATCTCTCTTAGTGCACTGCCTACTGGCAGGTCCATGGTATATAACGCCTCCACTCTTCTCCGTCTTCTGCTTTAATCTTAATGTCCACATATGAGTCGATCTTTAAATCATGAAAAATTCCTAATCTCGGCCTGTCTCTGCCTATATTTCCTTCCAATTTGCCTTCCATGACCTCCTTTATTAGACTTCCCCCCTTAGAATGTGTCCTATACAACTTTTCTTCCTATTTCTAAATACATTTATCAACTGTATATCTGTACCAACTCTCTCTCCAGAACTTCCTCATTTGTAACTTTTGGAGTCCAGCAATTCCTTTTCATTCTTCGCCATATCTACATTTCCAATGCCTCTAGTTTCCTTTCATTTTATTATATTAATGAAATATAATAAAACTTAATGACTGAGATCAAATGAAATATTATTGCAATTGAAATATAAATCTCTAATACATTATAGATTTAGATTTGAAATATAAATCTTATTTATTTATTTACAGACTTGAAATATAAATCTATAATATATAAATCTATTATACAGTACATTATAGATTAAGATTTGAAATATAAATATATAGTATACAAATCTCTAATATATTTAGAAGTGTTACTGTGTTTTACCGTCACAGCTGGGAGGTTTGGCACTCCACGCTGACCCAAGACACTGGAGGGAGATGATCTGGGAGATCTTGTGGTGGACAGAGAAGAGATGATTGGAACAGGAGATATTAGCGTGGAGAACCTGATCCGAGATGTAGTACTGAACGTCCATTGAGTCTGATCCAGGCAGTTCCTTACACTGCGGGCCCAGGGCTGAAATTTGTGAGGTATAATTAAATATTTCTAGAAAGTCTTCTGAACTTTTACTGCAAAAAATATTCTAAGAAATCATTCGGGGTTTTGACAATAATTTTCCAAATTAAAACTATTGAGAAAAATATTTTATACGACATCCCTCACGTCATCCTTGTAGGAGGAAACGGACGTTAAACCGTTATTATTATTATTATTATTATTATTATTATTAAAATAGAACTACTAGATTACATGGCACAGTTGTACACAAGCACTGCAAGCTATAAGGATGGCATGCCTGCTTGAGAAGGCATGTAGAGTAGATCAGGCATAAAGTGACGTAAATGCACATGACTAAAATAAGGCACATAATATTGCACACAATCTATTAGCACAGATTGGCACATATTGGCACACAGATTGGCACTGATTGGCACACACATTGGCACAGATTGGCACTGATTGGCACTGATTTTATATGATGCGCCATATCAAATGCCTGAAAGTGAAAGTTTTGCTAGAGTCTCCATCCTTTAACTGTACACATGATAAAATCAGTATAAATATGTAGTTCATTTGTTATATCTGAATCACGGCTGCAACATGCATGAATTATTATTAAATTCAGACACAGATTTTGTTTTAATTTCAATTAATGCACTTTCAGAGTGGAACTATAACTGATTTAACCTTCAAAGTAGAGAATAAAGCCTCGCTGGGTTATACTGGTTCTGCCTGTCTTGAATTTTATCTGAACCTCATTCGTGTTAAACTTCAACGTTTGTCTCCCCAAAGCTCCGCATTCCTCAAAGTAATTCTGACCACCCATAGCTCCACCCATAGCTCCATCCATAGCAATCCCTGTCTCCCTGGCTTCCTCTATCACCAGGACATCAGAACATCTGACACATAAACACCGGATTGCAATGACTTAAAACCACCATGACAGCAATGACTTAGACTTTATCAAAAACAATTGGAACAAAGATTTAAGACTTTGTCAAGACAGCTGGAAACAAAGATTTAGACTTTATCAAAGACATCTGAAAACAATGACTTAAACATTATTAAATACACCTGAAAGCAATAGCTTAAACTTTATAAATACACCTGAAAGCAATGGCTTAAACTTTATTAAATACACCTGAAAGCAATGGCCTAGACTTTGCCAAAACCACCCTGAAACCAAGGACTTAGATTTCAATCTAATCCTGAAGCACTTCATCTGGGTTTCGAGAGAACGCATTAAACACATTCGAGGCCATTTGGTTTTGTCGCATTGGTAGAGATGAGCCTTAGTATCCTGATGCCTGGGTTCGACTTCCAGATCAGTCAGCAACAAATAAATACCATGACAAAATAACGTAAACTAAAGAACAGCAGCCAAACCAGGTAACTCTATAGCACGAGATATGTGTAATGCGTGGAACTAGAGGAATATTATACAGAACAATATTAATCACTATAGATAATGTCTAAATTAGTCGTTATTTATAATATATGAACCGTTAGTTATTGACAATAGCTAAAATAAATGTTAATACTATCTAGACTAATTGTCATAGAAGTTAACCGAACTGTGTCGGTAAGATATTCGATCGCGGATCAGTATGTGTGGGGTTCAAATCCTGGGCTCTCCCGTCACTGACATCGCTTTCGAGTGGGGAAACTGACGTTAACATTAGCTTTACCAGCTTTTACCGATTGTTATAGATAATAGGTTTTAATAGCTAAATGAATAATGATAATGGCTAAACTACTTGTTATTCATTGTAACTTAACTAATGTTTATATTTAAAGAATTATCTCTCTCTCTCTCTTAGTGCACTGCCTACTGGCAGGTCCATGGCACATAACGCCTCCACTCTTCTCTGTCTTACGCCTTCCTCTTCATTTCCACATATGAGTGGGTCTTTAAATCATTTAACATACCTAATCTCGGCCTGCCCCTGCCTCTTTTTCCTTCCATTCTACCTTCTATGACCTCTTTTAATAGACCTGCCCCCTTAGAATGTGTCCTATCCATCTCTTCTTCCTATTTCTTAATACATTTATCAACTGTCTATCTGTGCCAGCTCTCTCCAGGACTTCCTCATTTGTAACCTTTTGGGTCCAGCTAATCCTCTCCATTCATCTCCAAATCGACATTTCCAATGCCTCCAGTTTCGTAATATCTTCCTTCCTTAAGATCCATGTTTCAAAGAATTATAATTTTAAAGAATTATATTGATAATAATTGCATCCACACACCTGCCGCCCCGTCTGACGTCCAGTTCAAAGTCTATCAGAGAAATCTGAATGATCTGCCACGGTAGAACTGTCAGAGTCCACTGACAGTCCAAGTCCATGAAATACTTGCCCGGATAGTTTGGACTCGATATGAATCCACTTTGTCTTCCCTTGAGATCATTCTCGTCCCTACATCGGCTCTGGATTTCTGAGGCTGCAGTGAACGGTTTAATTTTTATAATAATAACAACAATTAGAGTGCTGTTGAATGTCTCGATAGCGCAATGGTTAGGGGTGTATATAATGTCATGAAGAATTAAATGACAGACCCTGAGATGAATTGAACCCTCCTGGGTTAGAATCCCAGCCGCGCTGATCTGAGAGTAAAATCTCGGACATTCACTAGAATGGCTATACAGAAAATGGACAATATTACCTAACGGATTTCACATGTGGTATTAAAAGTGATAGATATCAACATAGTTGATCATTTCACTATAATGCGTGTTATTACTATTATCATTATTGCTACAGTCATCACTGACAACATCGAGCACTATTGAGACAAAAACAAGCCGGCGAGCAAAAGGAAGGTCCAAGAACGGTGCAAATTCCAAAATCCAGAAAAATTTATTAATTAAATAGTATAGTGTAATTATCATTATCCGTGTTGTGTCCGGGTTGTTGAAGAATAGGCCAAGAGTGGACTGTATACGTTTCGCTAAAGACGGCAAAGCACTAAGATTCAAATCAACGTCAGAAAGTGCATATGGTTTGTGAGCGCCTAGGCTCCAGAAATTTCTACAAAAGTTTCTAATCCCGACCCTATTTAAATTGATATTCAAAGGATGATGATGATGATGATATAGTGAAATTATCATCCATGAAGAAAATCTATTACTTTAACTGACCGCGAAGAGAAAGGTGAAATCAACAAATTGCAGTGATAACATGAAATGAACAAATTATATTACGAAGCAGAATTGCGTCATTTAGTGAATCTTTAATGTTAAATCTGCCATCTCTTTACTTATCTATTTACCATTTCTTCACTTATCTATGTGCTATCTATTCACTTATCTATGTGCTATCTCGTCACTTATCTATGTGCTCTCTTCACTTATCTATGTGCTATCTCTTCACTTATCAAAGTGCTATCTCTTCACTTATCTATGTGCTACCTCTTCACTTATCAAAGTGCTATCTCTTCACTTATCTATTTACTATCTCTTCACTTATCCATTTACTATCTCTTCACTTATCTCTGTGCTATCTCTTCACTTATCTATTTACTATCTCTTCACTTATCTATGTGCTATCTCTTCACTTATCTCTGTCCTATCTCTTCACTTATCTATGTGTTCTATTTCTTCACTTATCAATTTACTATCTCTTCAATAATCTATTTACTATCTCTTCACTTATCTTTGTGCTATCTCTTCACTTATCTCTGTCCTATCTCTTCACTTATCTACGTTCTACTTCTTCACTCACCTGGCACACACCGATAGGACACGGTGAGGAACTCTTCATAGCCGCACGGATCTCCAAAGAAAGCAGTGTTAACAGCTAGGGAGCATTTTCTCCTGCCCGCACAGGCCCGGTTCAGTGGAAAATGGACGTCCACGTCGCAGATCCTGGTGTAGGGAATCCTGCAGAGGGAGGCTACCACGGAGTTGTTGCGTCCGTACCTGGCCGTGTCGAAGACTAGGGCTTCCTCTTCGTCACACGTGATTTCTAGTAGAGAACTGAAACAAGCGTAGTCGTGACGTAGCTCTGAGCCCCTGGAATCGACTGTAATAGGTACAAATAAAAATATATTAAAAAAAACAAAATAACAAAATAATTGGGCTGTCTATGAATGATTGTTACAACTTTGGTCAGTTAGTTATTATTACTCGTAGGAGCAAGTAAGTAATAAAGTAAAGCTAAAGCTAATGTTAACGTCAGTTTCGTGACTCGAAAGCGATATCAGTCACGGGCGAGCCCAGGATTTGAACCCCGTACATAATGATCCGCGGTCGAGAATCTTACCGACATCGCCACTGGTTCCAGCCAAAAATAGCTAAGTAATTGGGCTGTCTATGAATGATTGTTACAACTTTGGTCAGATAGTTATTAAGACACGTAGAAGCAAGTTAGTAATATATTAGAAGTATATTACAGGTACATTAGAAACTAGCTAACCATTTCCTCTGTCTATGAGCGATTCATATAACTTTGGTCACTGGCTGGAGCCAGTGGCGATGTCGTTAAGATATTCGACCGCAGATCAGTATGTACAGGATTCAAATCCTGGGCTCGCCCGAAACTGACAACAATTTCGAGTGAGAAAACTGACGTTAACATTAGCTTTACCAGCTTTTTAATAGAAAGATAGCATCCAAGAGTTAAATAATTATGAAAGATTAAGTGGAATTGCTGTAATGTTAATTGCGCAATGCTCCATCGAGAGTTATGAACGTAGGTACGTAGCTCGAATATGATTAAATAGTTTTATTAAAAATAAATAAATTTTTAATAACTTTACAAGAGTACGATATCAATCCACTAAGTCGATTCTCACTTATTTTCCAAATCCGGGCCTCTTTGTCATAATAGTTTAAAGTTTGGCTTGCGGTTACAACGCAGTAACTGTTAAATTTTCTAGAAATTCGTAAATCGTGCGGAATTGGGATGTTAGTCTTCAAAACACCTTTCTGATAGTTTTACATTGAATATTAGTAAGTCAATCGTTTCCGAGCAAATCGGATTATATCGATCTTCTACAGAACCAGTACATCGGCACTGCACACTGTACCGTACGATACAATACACAGCATAGAGAGTGCTTCGACGGTTTCTATAACCGCTCGATTGATAAATTTCCTTTTATCGGTTTGTAAATATTTCACGACTCTGTTAACACTTTACTCCCCCCCTGACTTACAACCCGATCCCTTCACCTTTTGACAAGTTAGATTGATTTTCACTGAGGAGTATGGAAAATAAACTCATTTAAAACTAAGTTAAACGGTATTCTTTAATGAATCATGCATTATTTTTTTTATTATGTTCTAAGGGCCAACACTGAGCAAATCATAATTTTTTCTCAACTCTTTCAGTTCTTTAGTATCAATAATTTTATAAAATTTTGTCACATCTAAAATATTAACTGCTACATTGATTTAGTGACCAACACTGCATAGAGATATTAGCAAGCAATGCTCTTAACGTTTACTTCCCTACTGCAGACACCGAAAGTGAAGGTAAAATCAAATCGTAATATTAATCTACCCGACCATTTTCGATCACCATTTAAAATTTTTTTTTGGCTTTCGTTCAGGACATTAATTCTCCTCAGAACATTTCTTTTGCATATTGCTCTGGGTGAATAGATCTGTAGTGATGTGTGCTGCGGGGACTTCCCTGACATCATCCCTGGATGAGGAAACGGACTTTAAACATTTATTATTACTATTAAGGGCGAACCTCGGATTCGAGCTCCAAACATCTGGTCGCGAAGACTTGGAGCTTTATTGGTTATATCTGAAAAAAGTTCAAATTTGATACATTCTAAAACCATTTAGCCGATCTAGCCCACAATTTGGTCACTGGGTGGAGCCAGTGACGATATCGGTATGATATCCAATCGCGGATCAGTTTGTGTGGCCCAGTGTGGGTTCAAATCCTAGGCCTTGAATCCCGCCACTTTGAATCTAGTCACTGATATCATTTTCGAGAGATGAAACTGACGTTACGTCGGTTTTTGAAAAAGTATTTTATGAAAGAATCTACTGCCAGTAAGTCAGTGTCATATTCACCCCACTCCACACATTCCCACCCTACCCCACCCCGGCATCACTGTACACAATGGCACGTAAATAGAGGGAACAACCAGAATACGACCCGACCCGAGCACGACCGGACCTCGATGCGATTCCAGGTTTACAAAGAAAGTTATCCGACAGTCGCTGATCAAATCGACACATTCGCTTTTCGCAACATTCCATGCCCGGGTTCAAAGTTCCTGGGAAGATGTCAAAGCAGGGTCAGAATCTGTCAAACTGTGGTCGGTCTGTAAAAGTCTAGAAATAAAGTTTTCCGTGACGACCCTGATCCCCACTCAGACGGGAAAACTGGCGCTAAATTAATAATTGTTTTGCCACAAATGAATACAAACGTGTTACTAATGAAATAAAAATTAGAATATTTTATTATTTTCAAATACAGCCGTGTCTTATAGTTATCAACGCTAAAGATAGAAATTTAATTTAAGAAGGGTTCCTTACTACGGGGATGTAAAGGCAAGGACACTATAGCAATAATTTATTTCCTTGCCGATTATTCTTAAATTTGAACAGTGGACTATCGATTCATCACGGGATAATCGATATCTTATCGACATTGGAACCAGTTGCGCTGTCGGTAAGATCCTAAACCTAGGATCAGTATTTGCGGGTTCAAATCCTGGGCCCGCCCGTCACTGACACGGGCACATTTAGCATAGAGTGGCGTCACGGACGTCAGTTTCATCGCTTTCGAGCGAGGAATCTGGCGTCAACATTAGCTTTATCATCTTTCAGTAATTTAAGCCTAAGTAAATAGGCTACAAAAGAAAGTTCAAATCTTAATCAATAAATCAATCAATCACTATATTAATAAATCGCCGCTCTATAATAAATGCCACTGTAGCGCTACTGTAATGGACACTGAAGGTCAAATAGCCTGGTTGTATAAAGCCAAAATCGGTGCAGCGACTAGAATATCTTAATGCTCAATTACGAAGTGAGGATAGTTTAAAAAGCAATTACAATTTTAAAGTAGAATATGAAATTGCACCCGTGTCAGGAATAAATCAATTCTTCATAGCCGACGTGGCGTTGTTACGTCCACGGAGATTTAAAGAATTGAGGTTTTATGGCTTTTGTGGAAGAACCCCAGGTGTAAACTGCCCCAAAGGCATTTCAGTGAGTTGCCAAAGCGTGCCTGTTACAGAGCGATTCGTTGGATCTCTGTTAAACATTTTGTTGTATTTCTAGTAGCATGAATAATTTGTGAGTATAAAGCGCCCATGCGAAGTAAGTTCATCTAAAATAAATCCTGCAACCTCAAATGCAAGATGCGTAGCAATTACGCTTTAATCTAAAGGCAGAAAGAATTCTAAATGAATTTTATCCAATGATACAGAGTGTTACAATAAATTCATCCTGCAAGCATGACAATGCAATATACAGGTTATGCATGGAATTAAGGTTCTAATACGAAACAGAAATAGAACTTTATTGCTAATCCTTCCCTTGTTCTCTAGCTCTTTGTCAAATGCTTGCTTGAATATACATGGGACAATACAATATTAACAAGAACTGATAATAAATACTTAAGAAGAAAAACAGTAAGAGATGGAATTTGAACGGATTGAACGAGAAAAGAAGTCAGTTTCAGGAAGCAGTGGAAAGAAAAGTTAAGGAAATGAAGGACTACGAAAGAACAGGGGTAAATGAAAGATGGTTTCAGCTAAAGGAAGCTATTAAAATAGATGCAAAAGAAGTTTATAGCTTTCTTAAAGCAAATACAGCTAAAAATATTTCATCACAAGCGAGATGCTTGACAAAATGGATTAAAGGAGGAAATGGAAAAGTATTGACACCAGTCATGGCCGAAGGAAATATAGAAGCTTAAACAGTGAACTTAGAAGAATTACAGACAAAGCAAAAGGTCATTGGTGGAGTGAAAATTGTGATGATTTAGCAGAATATGATAGAAGAGGGAGGTCGGATCTATTATACCAGGAAGTCAGGATATTAACAAGAACCGATAAGAAAAAGAAAGGAGATGCAAAGAACATTAGTATAGTGGGTAAAGATGGGAAATTGAAGACAGGGCTGGAAGAAGTAAAAGAAAGATGAAGAGAATATGTAGAGGAATTGTATGATAAGGTTGGGAAACCAGTTCAAGAGGATTTTAAAATAGAAGAAGATAATATCATAGAAGACGATAAAAGGGGCCCCGATTTAATGAAGGAGAAAATTTATTCTGCAATTAACTATATGAAGAAGGGGAAGGCAGCCGGAATAGATGAAATCCCAGCAGAATTCTTGAAAATGTTGGAAGGAGAAACACTCAATAAGTTAATAGAGATATGTATGGAAGTGTACAATACAGGTATTTGGCCAGACGACTTTACCAAGTCAGTGATGATTCCAATTCCCAAAAAGCCAATGCTGTGGAGTGTTCGGATTACAGAACAATCAGCTTAATACCTCATGCATCGAAGATCTTATTAAAGATAGTAAATAAGCGCATTCAGTCGAAAGCAGAGATGATACAGAGCAAGACTCAATTAGGTTTTAAGAAAGGATGCGGCACAAGAGAAGCAAGAGGAGCAATGAGGGTTCTTTGCGAAAGAAGCTTAGAATATGGAAATAACGTTTTTGTATGCTTTGTATACTTTAAGAAGGCCTTTGACAGGATTGATTGGATAACGATGATGAATATCTTAAAAAGAATAGGAATTGACTGGAGAGATGGAAGACTAATTTTGAACTTGTACATGAATCAAAGAGCAGTAATCAAAATCCAACAGGAATACTCAGAAGAAGGTGAAATAGGACGTGGAGTAAGACAAGGTTGTAGCATTTCGCCGCTGCAGTTTAACATTTACGCTGAGGCAATGATGGAGGAAGCCATGGAAGACTTGGAAGAAGGAATAAAAGTAGGAGGGAATTTGTTACAAGATGTACGCTTTGCAGATGACCAAGGAATGGTAGCGGGCAGCGAGATTGGATTGCAGAAGATAATGGATAGGCTGAATGATACGGCCCTAAGATATGGCATGAAGATTAATATAAAAAAGACCAAGGTTAGGAGATTGTCAAATAATAAAGGTTAAGGTAATATCACAATAAATGGTATGAAATTGAAACAGGTAAGGAGTTTCAAATATTTGGGTCATACTATAACCGATGATGGGAAATGTGAGACGGAAATATGCAGTAGGATTGAACAAGCAAAAGCGGCCTTTGGTAGTAGAAAAGAACTATTAACAAAAAGACTGAAGAAAGACACAAAGATAAAGATAGTGAAAACTTTGGTTTGGACCACGCTATTGTATGGATGTGAAACATGGACCTTAAGGAAGGAAGCTATTAGGAAACTGGAGGCATTGGAAATGTGGATTTGGAGAAGAATGGAGAGGATTAGCTGGACTCAAAAGGTTACAAATGAGGAAGTCCTGGAGAGAGTTGGCACAGATAGACAGTTGATAAATGTATTAAGACATAGGAAGAAGAGATGGATAGGACACATTCTAAGGGGGGAAGGTCTATTAAAAGAGGTCATAGAAGGTAGAATGGAAGGAAAAAGAGACAGGGGCAGGCCGAGATTAGGTATGTTAGATGATTTAAAGACCCACTCATATGTGGAAATGAAGAGGAAGGCGGAAGACAGAGAAGAGTGGAGGCGTTATATACCATGGACCTGCCAGTAGGCAGTGCACTAAGAGAATACAATATATTCCTCACTCATTTTCTCTCTCTCTCTCTCTCTTAGTGCACCGTTACTGACAGGTCCATGGTATATAACGCCTTCACTCATCTCTATCTACTGTGTTCCTCTTTATGTCCACACACGAGTGGATCTTTAAATCATCTACAACATTTCTTTTGCATTACCATTGCTGTTGAGAAATCTGCTTATGACGAGGTGGGCCCCCTATGCATTACTCAGTTTCGACTAAAATTTACTGGGCAGGGGCGTCTATCCTTGGAAAACAATCCTATTTAACCATAACAATACTGTTTACCCAATCTCACTCATAAAGGTCAATTAATTCATAGACCAACAAATAAGAAGGCTTCATCTTAGCCAAATCTCAAGAAATCTGGAAAAACATGGTTTCTAGTGAGGTTTTCTGTTGATTTACTCTTACTGCATAGATGCTTGAATGCTTGGCCATACTCATACATTATACATTGTACCTCTCTCTATCTCTCCCTCTCCCTCTCCCCCTCTTTCTCTCTCTCTCTCTCTAAGTGGCAGATATTAGGTACATGACAGGAATTCTTACTCAAAATCTGTTGTAACGCTCAGAAAGAGCACTCCATTGATCAGCGAGTTGATTCTTTCACAAAGGTGATAAACCTCTTCTCTATGATGAGGTTTATCACCTCGGCTGGAGCCTGTGGCGATGTCGGTATGATATTCGACCGCAGATCAGTATGTGCGGGTTCAAATCCTGGATTCTCCCATCACTGACCTCGCTTTCGAGTGAGGAAACTGACATTAACATTAGATTTATCAGCTTTTTTATCTTACGTTAGTCTTTAGAGTGTGAAAATCTGGCTAAATTTTTTCTAATTTGGTTTTCCATTTAATTCCTCAATTCTTGATCAGACGTCCTTACGTCAAATGCTTTTATTGAAGGACGTCTTTGAAAGACTTCAGAGTTTTTAAAGCAGTTAAATTTAACGTTTATCATAATTTGGACTCTGTCAGAGTCGGTCCGGTTGAATTCGAACCGATGACATCCTGCTTCTCACACAAGCGTGCTATCAATTCCTTTCAGTCTTCCAACTGATACAGACGCGGAACCTAGGATAATCCATTTATATTTAATTTAAACCCATTTATTTTAAACCCATTTATGTTTCTCTTTACTCCAAGATGGCTTTAATATGACAGGAAGGTTACCAGTCAAACTTTAAATCCATTATGACCATATTCTCACCGTCATATTTGTCTGCTCAATATTCTGAAGTAGTCACGTGCGAATTGTTTCTAATCAATTAATAAAATTATCTATTTTGTAATTTAAAATATAACATAGACATTATGCGGTAGGCATAAACAATAACTATTAAGCGACTAAATAAATTAGATTACTTAAATTAGCGCAAGCGATTACTTAATTAGAGCACAACTGATTATTTGAAATGCAAGCGATTATTCGGAGAGTAATTGTCTATTAAAAGCACAATTGATTGCATTACTTAGTTAAAGCGCTACTGATTATTGAAAGTATAAATTATTATTAGAAAATAAATTATTATTTGAATCGTAACCGATTATTTGAGGCAGAACCGATTATTTACGTTTAGCTACTATTTAACATTGGCAATATTAAATCAGCGCAGTCATGCAAACTTACCTCGGTAACGGTGATCCGTCAGCACAAAAACAGCGATCACGAGGGAAAACTGCAAGAATAGCATCATTCTACACTATCGAGATCCATTCAATTTGTAATTAATTAGTTAATTAAAGCAAAAGTAAATACTGTTTTAGTTCCTTTCAAGATGTCTGATGCTCTCCGTTAGATCTATTTAAATTTTTCAGTTTTATATAATTAATTAGTTAATTAGTTATTGTCTACTACCGCATTGAACAGTGCTGTGTTTAGTTTCAGTCAAGCAAAAACTAATAAGTTTGACTGTTTAACCAACTATCTCTTATTGAAACTGATAACCTGACTTAACAAAAAATCAGTTAATTATAGCTCCCTCTCTCTTTCATTCTCCCTCGCTCTCTCTCTCTCTCTCTCTCTCTTAGTGTACTGCGTATTGGCAGGTTAATGGCATATACCTCCTCTTCATATATCTGTGATTTGCTTTTCTTTTAATATCAACATGCGAATAAGTTATCAAGCCATCCAGCATCCCAAGACTCGGTCTTCCTCTGATCTGTTTCCTTCCATTCTTCCATCAATTAGGCCTACATGTACCTCTTTTACTAAATCATCCCTCTTAGAACATGAAAATCAAGCTCTTATTTCTAGTCTTCACTGTAGTTATAAATGTTCTATTTAATTTTATCAATTATCTAGAAATATTTAAAATAATACACTCAAAGTGACAAAACTAAGTGCATTCTTAAACCTTATTCGCCTGAGACTTCTAATGACTTTAATTAGTGTAGACATTTTAAATAATTGAGGCTAATTATTATTCGCTTTAGATCCCACAAGTTCATTTAAAATAAATTACAATTACAAGTTTGGCTCTAAACACAAATAAAAAGTGTAATCTTTAAAATAGCAATCACGTCATAGCACAAGACTAGTCTAAATTTACTGTCGGCTATGCGCTTGCTTGTCTGCAATTGCTACTGGTACCGCTCTTGAATCAGAACAAACAAGTGGTTGCTTTTAGAAATAAATGATTTCAAGAAGTTAATGGTAAAAAAGCCAATGATAATGTCAGTTTCCTCACTCGAAAGCGATGTCAGTGACGGGTGAGCCCAAGATTTAAACCCACATATACTGATCCGCGGTCGAGTATCTTACCGACATGTCGGTAATGTTCTATGGAATGACTGACAATCGTAGTGACACTTTTATTACGATACAGTGGGATGAAAAGAGTAAACAAAAGTGCTTAGCTTTATTTCTGATAAAGAAAATTCACCTCGATGTTAGTTAGGCCTATTGAAATCATCGGATCTAGGATTTGCACTGTTTGATATCGCTTTTTCTTGTGATCTTTGCGTAGTCAGGCGTCATCGAGCGGTGCTTTTACACCTGTTTGTGCAGAGTCTTCAAGAGACGTCCCTGATACGCCTTATGGCGAGAAACCGAACGTTAAATTCTTATTGATTGATTGATTGGTCTTGTTGCATCATATTGACTATCAACACAGCAAGGTTATAATTAAAGTATCTACAAATATTAGGCTACGTAAGTATACCATCGATAAGTAATTTAAAATTTATCAAGATACTAATACTTTTGTATTATCAGTCTATATACAGTTACCACCTCCACACAGTGGGCCTACAGTCAATGTTAATTGTATCTTCAGATTCTGCTGTCAAACTAACGACTGGACGAAGTGTACGTTAGCTCAGTGTGTGTGTGCGTGTGTGTGTGCGTGCTTGTGTGTGTGTGCGTGTATGTGTGTGCGTGTATAATATTATGTGACACAGTGTATGTGATTGCAGAGGTTAAGAAGGTGCTAGAGAGTGGAAGGGGACCTACATTGATTGGATTGATGGATGGATACATAGATGGTTGGATGGATGAATGGATGAATGCCATTGGATGGGTGGAAGGATGAATGAAGGGATGGATGGATGAAGAAAGAATAGATGAATAGATAGGTGGCTGAATGTATGAATGGAAGGATGAATGGATGAATGGATTGATGCATCTATGGATGAAAGGTAGGAAGGGATAAAGGAAGGAAGTATGGATGGATTGGTGAATGGATGCATAGATGGATGGATGGAAGAATTGATGACTAGATCATGCATTGCATGCATGTTGGGCAAAATACTTTTCAAACGAAATTAAAAAATACCTTAAAGATTATTTTCAAAATATAAATGTAAGATATACTTTTAAAAATATTTTGAAAATCTAAAATAAAAATAAAAATTCTGCATATTATAAATGCACATCATGCTGAAATAAAATAGTCGTTCAGTTGTAGCAAGTGAATGCCCTTTAGAAATAACAACATCAACATTTTGTAATCAAGCATTCTAAGTAGCCCATTGCCATCCTATGCCAATACTTGCAAGAAACATCCAGCTAGCAAGTCAGAGCAGAGCATCATCACCTAGAAACATGCAAACTTTTGATGTCAATAATTTCTTTTGTACATTTTATAATTTGCCGTTGTTTTCTTTCATGTGAAATAACTTGTTGGTTTTGTCCACCTATAAAACCAGGAGGAGCGCTTATTTCATTCTTACTGTCCCTCTAACTGTCAGTGTACTAAAGGAAGAATCACCTAAAGCCAAACCCTGCCAAAACTCAATTGTCTACATTCCATTTATGAAATAAGGACGCCAATAGAGAATTGAAGATTACTTGGGAAGGTATCGCAATTGAATACTGCAGAACCCCCATATACCTTGGTGTAACACGAGACAGGACACTGAGCTTCAAACAACAACATATTGAGAAAACAAAAGCGAAAATCAACACCAGGAACTCAATACTTCGAAAATTGGCAAATACTCGTTGGGGAGCCACAGCATCCACTTTACGCTCCACAGCACTGGCTCTATGCTACTCTAGTGCTGAATATGTCTGTGCTGTTTGGGGTCGCTCTCCTCATGCACATAAAGTTGACAGCGCTCTGAACAATGCTTGCCGTCAAATCACGGGATGCTTGAAACCAACAAACAGGGACAGTCTATATCTACTATCTGGCATTGCACTACCAACCACCAGACGTCAAGTGGCCAGTCAAGCAGAACGCAGTAGACAAGAATATGACCAGCGACATCCACTACAGGGGCAAAGACCTCAGAGACCACGATTAAAATCCAGACGCTCTTTCCTCAACTCAGTGTCACCACTAACTCAATCAGTTGAATACACCCGTCTCCAACTCTGGAAAGAACATCTTGAAACGATTCCAGAAGAACGTAAATGCGTTGAAATATCGGAAAATCTCCCATGTGGATCTGATGAGAATCGGCGTACATTGGTGTGTCTAAACAGGTTTCGCACAGGTGTTGGTAGAACGAAGGTCTCACGGAGCCGCTGGGGTTTTTATACCGGATCAACACTGTGCGAATGTGGTATCAACGAGGAGGACATTGCGCATATGATGCAGTGCAGCTTAATTGGTGGAACAATTACGAGACTAGATTTAATGGTATTTATTAACCCGGCGAAAGAATGCGATACAATTAATCAAATTGTATTAATATCTCATAGCGCTCTAGCTTCCAGGTATTCCAAGAAAGATGCAATATTGTTGCTGCTCCTACAGCACAACGGCTGTATTTACTTTTGTTCAGCGTTACCCTTCTGTTGATAACCTGTTGCTGGTTCACTTCACCTGGTTGCTATGGCAATAAGTTGAGTTTGTTTATAAAAGTTTAGTTATATATTTCCTTATTTAATTATTTAACGCATTAGACAACTTTTGTTTCTAATAATAACAATAATAATAATAACACATATTGTAGTGAAATGATCAACTACGGTGATATCTATCACTTTTAATATCACATGTTAAATCCGTTAGGCAATTTTGTCCATTTTCGGTATAGCCAGTCCAGTGAATGTCCGAGATTTTACTCTCAGCTCAGCGCGGCTGGGATTCGAACCCACGAGGGTTCAATTCACCCCAGGGTCTGTCATTTGAAACTTCATGACGTTTTCTACACCTCTAACCATTGCGCTATTGAGACATTCTAAGGTTACTTATGGCGTAGGCTTTATCATGTGTGTTTCAATACCGTAATGTTAATGTTTAAGTAGGGATTCCTTAAAGACAATGATAATTTTCGAGGTAAAATAATATTTATAAATGATACGCTGGAGTCTGGAATAAGCTGGCATTGAAATTTTTAAATAATTTTTGGCTGAATAGAGAACATATATGCTGATAAGTAAAAATGTTAGAAAATTGTAGGTTTTGACAAAATTTGTAAGGAAGATATATTCTACACTAGCTGTTACTTGAGTGTTATTATTTTGTATTATGTGGATGATGCTTGCCTATTACAAGAAATGCTAATTTTGGTTCAATATTGCAGATCTATTCATTTTAATGAAAGATGTAAGCACTCACGTACTGCTGACTACAATATTTGAATAAATGACGACAGCTTCAGCGGGAGTTGTGCTGCGGCCTCTGGACCGGAAGCCAGAGCCCCAGAGAATGAGCAAAGTCAGAGCTCATAGAGTGCTGGCTGATTGCATGGGTAAAAAAGAAAGAGAACTTCATGAGAAAAGATTGAGTCTAAGAGCTCAGCTACCAGCTCTCAGCCATTCTGAAACTGAATCGTAAGTTGTGTCTCTGATAAAAAATTTTGTATTGTTATGCATTGAGTTATTTAAATATATTTACTGTTTACAATAGTGTTCTTTAAACTCAAATTTGGTTTGCTATAGGTTACTTGACAATTGCTAACACTTATATTTAAATTAAAATTATAAACCATTATCATCTTCCCTTGATACTCAGTTTGGCTGGAGTCAGGAGTTTAACAAGGGCAAAAATAAATATATTTAAATAATATAATAAAGTAAAATATTGAATTAATAAAATAGAATAAAAACAATTTAAGAGCTTGGAAGGTTGAAGAATAAATTATACAATCATTTGATTCTTTGATAAATTTGATTTTTAAAGATGGTTATTTTTGGTGTTGCATTTGTACAAATATAAGAATGCACATATGCAACAATTTTACTAAGAATATACTCATGCAGTCGTATACGCACAGAATCATGTACAATAAATCAGTAAAAGCCCCTTTTGTGAAGATTCTGTAAGTAGTTTAATAACAACTCGCAGGAATTTACTAAATTTTCATGAATTTAGTCTTTCGAGTTCCTGATTTTAATTATAATTAAATTTTTAGTATATAGATTGAGAAAGAATATTTCCTAGGTTAGCAATTTAAAACTGTGCAGGATTGGTCATTAATAAAAAGATATTATAGCGTGCTTCAATCAAATCCAGCTTGAGACTAATGACTGGCTGTATTCAATATAACTTTTAAAGTTTAGTTCTAATATTAGCTAATTAACTAATAGTGTATTAAATATTTTTTGAAATAGTAATGATTAATAAAATAAACTCTTAAAGTATTGACAATATATTCTTTCCATTATATATGTTCCCTCTTACAAGTCATTCATCTGAACATTTTTTGAACATTTTAGCTAGTATCTAGCTAAGACATCTTAGAATAAGAAAAGTAAATCATCAGGCACATATATACTTCACTAATGCAGATTTAACAATTCGTACAAGAAGAACCTATGCATTGGAATACTTCAACAAGGTTATCACAAATCATTTGCCGAGATCTTTAAGCTAATCAAGCAGCAAGAGGAAGCTCGCCTAAAGGCAGGTCCAGACTCTGAGCTGTGGCACAAGAAGTTGCTCACGGATGAGCACGAGAAGCTGCGGCAGCTTGAAGTTCTACTCGTAGCTGCCGAGAGAGCTCTTCTGAGAGGTTGTTATAATACTGCATAACGATTAATCTTTGTCATATTCATTAGTATTTGATACAATAAATTTACTAATTAACCGAAGTAATTTGTTAAATTTGTAATCATTTGAAATAATAATTGAAATCATCTCAACTAAATTTTGTTTATAAATCTATGGGCAACTCTGTATAAGCTTGTACCTCATTTATTCTTAATACCATATTAGGATGGCAAAAGTCTCTTTAATTCCTTATTTAATGAGTACTCTCTCTCTCTCTCTTAGTGCACTGCTTTCTGGCAGGTCCATGGTATGCAGTGCCTTCTATCATCTCTATCTTCCATTTTCCTCTTCATCTCCACATACGAGTAGATCTTTATATCATCTATAACATTCCTTTTGAAATACCATTATTCTTGGGTGATTCTGCTTATGACGAGGTGGACCCCCTATGCCTTCCTAAGCTTTGATTAACATTTACTGGGCAGGGGAGTCATTCCCTTAGAAAACAATCCTATTTACCCAGCTGTTTATAGAGTACTTTATTAATTATATACTTATTTGTAACAGATGACTACTTAGCAGCCTACCAGGCTCATCATTCTCTTGCAGAATATTTCTCCACACAAGGCGACGCTTGGCTAGCCGATCATTTCTACCAGAACTGCCTAAGATTGGGTGAATCTCTCAGTCAAAAAGATGAAGGAAAAACTGCAGCGGATGGGCATTGTAATGTTGGACTATGTCTGCAGTTAGCTGGTTAGTCAATTTATGAGATATAATAACAATAATAATAATAATAAAGGTTTATCGTCCATTTTCTCACACAGGGATGATGTCAGGGACGTCCCCCATCACATGTCCCTACAAATCGATTCACCAAAGAATATATAAAAAATTATTTTAGGAAATTTTATAATTTCTCCATTGGATAATTTTTTTGATATTAATAATAGCATTTTTCAATTTAAATTAATGTTTTCATTTAACAGTCATGCCAATTGCCCCACTATATTTGGAAATATAATTCCGCATCAGTTGCCGTAAGATAAATACAATGTTTTATTGGTATTATTTGATTAATTATTAAATTGATTAAATTTATTTATTAAATCTCTGAGAGACATACTTGTATAGCACATATACTTATCAAGTTATTAATGATGCTATATTTGTATACTATTTTGCATTATTAATTTGATCATTTTCTTTTATTATATTTTCAACTGGTACCTAACAAAAATATCCTTGCTATTTTTGTAAGCTAATACTTGTTCTGCTGTTCTTTCGATGTGTAGGAAAATATGATCAGGCGATAAAGCACTTTCAGCTTTTTTATCAGCTAACAAAGAACCGATCGGATTGGGCAACGGAAGATGGAGAAATGTTGCTGCATTCTAAATCATGTCATTGCCTGACGCGTGTCTACACAATTGTTGCCGACAGATTTGAAAGTTTAAACGATCATGAAGCTAGTCTGGAGTATTTACAGCGTGCATATGAAATGTCTAAAGAAGGTTCGATGTTGTTCTAGATTTTAAAATTGTCAATTTTGAATATGCAAATTCAAATTTTTTAAGCTTTAATTTTGAACCTTAAGCTGATTGTTTAAGAAGATTTGTAAGATGTGTAGGGCAGATTTGAGTTGTTTTCTATTCTCCAGTGAAATACTAGTAGGAACTCAGGGATAATTTATCAACAACCGTTTGTCAGTCAGTTAATTTATCCACTATCATTTTGTCTGTCTGCTAATTTATTAACCAGCCTTTTGCCTGTCAGTTAATTTATCAAATATCCTTTTGTCTGTCAGTTAATTTATCACCAATCCTTTTGACTGTCAGTTAAGCTAAAAGCTAAAAAGCTTAGGTTAACGTCAGTTTCCTCACTCACAAGAGATGTCAGTGACGGGCGAGCCCAGGATTTGAACCCCACACATACTGATCCACGGTCGAGTATCTTACCGACTTCGCCACTGGCTTCAGCCAGTGGCCAGTTAATTAGAAAGAATAAACATGTAGTGGATGACTGCTATATATTACATTACAATTTGAAATTTTACTCTATGGTATCAATTTCTATTAGTTACAGCAGAAATTGTTTTTCTGCTGCATAAAGAGATGAAATGTATATAATTTTTTAACCTGATCTAGATTACTAATCTGTTGTACTAATGTCTTGAGTTGTAGAACTATGAATATTTAATTATTTTCATTCTCTTCATGCCCTTACTAGTCATTTGTACCCGTACAAAGGCAATGCTGAGGATCTTTATCTCTATTTTATTATCTCTACATAAACTGAGTAATGCAATGTACTGAAATGCAGTTGTGAAAAAGTTAATGATAAGCAAATGTGATTAAATAAAAGAGAAATTATGGTGAAAATCCGCATGTGAATTGGAAAACAATCATGGGGCACCCTCTCTGGAGTGACGACGATCCTGATGAATACCTGCATGTGGATAGGAAGATAGACATGGTGTGCCCTAGAGTTCTTGAGTTGTTACTTTTTGAGTGTGACCAACAGGGAGAGAGAGAGAGAGAGAGAGAAAGCGCGAGAGATAGGTGTACTCCTGGGTTTTTATATATTTGGATAAGAACTACTACTACTACTAAGAACAATAAATCAATCTGTTACTAAATTTGTCATGATATTATTATAGGAGGCAACAGAAAGCTGTGCTGTGAAACTGGGTATAGACTAGGATGTTCTCTTCAGAAATCTGGAGATGTAAAGAATGCTTTGAGGGTTAATGCATTTTCTAATGTATTCTTCTAAAACTTTGTTGTGTACTTGCTTGTAAAAATTAACCTTATAAATTATAAATTAAATTTGTTTATTAAATATTAAAATTTTGGCATGAAGAGGAAACGGACTACAGAGAAGAGTAGAGACGTACTATGGACCTGCCTGTAGGCAGTATACTGATCTTGAGGAAAAGAATATAAATTATACAATTTGTATAATTAGGCCAAATTATATCACCAAGTGCGTTGTAAATTAGACTATGCAGCTGATGAATCAAAGTAATGCCTCAAGCAAACTAATAACACTAAATAATAATTGAAGAAAGCCAAAGATACGCAAAAATATAAATGTGCTGTGCACATGAGAACAGCAAATTAATTATTGATACAGTGAGTTTATGAATTACTGTTTGTACTCAGTATACATATAAATTATAATTTAAATGTAATATACATGTATACTACAAGTTTTTGACAACTAGATTTAAGTCATTATGAGTTCAAACACTAGTTGACTATTTTACCTTTTAAGGCTGTTTTAATTATCTAAAAATTGTGTGATTAATGATGATTGTGTTAATGAATTTATTGATTAATATATCTTTTAGTATTTTATCGACTTTTTGTTATTGTTGTAATAGTATCTTCAGAATTACCTGGATTACTGCAAGTCCGTCAATGATAAAGTAGGAATTGGGAAAGCCTGTGAAGCTCTCGCTAATGTATATGAAAGGTTAGATATTAATTACTTAAGTCGAAGTTATATTACATTGTTATAATAATGTAATTCTACATTTGCTAATAACTTGAAATTAACAGAGAATTGCAATGAGTTTAACACAAATTTGAAACATGTTTGCAATTAGAATTTTCTTAAAGTTGCTATTTTAAGCGTGATTTTTTCATTTTTTAGTTTGTAGAATATTCTTTACTGGGAGTTTACTGTTGAATCTCGAACAAGCATGTTTTTACTTCTTATTGATTTTCTTTCTCTCTTGCCTAGTCAATTCCTTTAATTTTCTATATATTAAATTTTATATACAGTAAATTTTCATATCCACTAAAACTTTGTGCCCAAAGCTTGGCTATGACTGAGCTATGACTTAACTGAGCATGTATAACAATCACTGTATTAACTAGCAATTTATTATATGCATGTATTTAAGAATAATAAATATTTATTTCAGCGAAGGCAATGTAGAAGGAAGTATAAAGTGTCTTCAGCAATACATCGAAGTAGCAGAAGAACACGGAGATGACAAAGTCTCTATAGATGCTTATAACAGGCTGGGAATAAGCTTCAATACGCAAGTACGTTTAGCATTTAGATCTCTTTGAGTTAATATACTTTGTTAGGAATCAAATTGTGAGAGTACTGCATCAAATAAATACGCGTAACACTATCTCTGTAGGTCTAGCCTTGAAATTTTGATGTCTTAGTAAATCCTTGTAGTGTTTTCACCTAGCAAATTAAAGAAAAAAATTTACATAATTTGCTCAGCAAATAATTTAAGTAAAAGTAACTTCTTCTTCAGTGCACTGCCAAGTGGCAGGTTCAAGGTACACATTCATACTCAAAGTCTGCTTTCTCGCTCCATAAGAGCACTCCTTAGATCACCAAGTTAATCCCTTCACAAAGTCTACGCCTTATCCATACGTAGCCTATAGTAAAAGTATATGAAAACTATGTCTTGTTTTTATTGTTCTGCATTAAGTTTAACTTATTTTTCATTGTGCAAAGATCACTGCAATTATATTCCACTGCATCCATCCTCCTAGAGCAACAACGAATACTTCCATCCCCTACCTAACTCATGCTGCACCATTTTCCACTCTTATATTTAAAGTTTCGTACCTTTTCACTTTTTCCCCCAGTTTTTCCAATGGCGCAACTTGAGTCATTGTTAACATTGTGTGGACACTGGGGACTGTATTGAATCCATTTGTTTCAATTTGTTATTAATTATTGCTTTATTATTATATAGTAATTTGAAGTTTGTCTATTAGTTTATACGTTACTAGTTTATTATTATCCCGGCTCTAGTTAAACTTGAATTCAAGAGAAGAATTTTTATCTAGCGTATGCGTTAATCCAGATAGTTGCTTCACTTGTAAGGCAACGTAGCGTAGACAGTCCACCCGGTAGGCAGGTTAGAGGTCTCTCCTCAACGATATGTTTCATGGTTTGAGATTGACCGCAGTCACAAAGCAGCGAATCACAAATACTACAGCGAAACTAACTTTCTCTGCATCTACCATGACCCATACGGAAACGATTCAAATGGCACCAACTTTCTCTGTAGAGATTCATTCCTTATAGAGCTTGAGACGGATCCTGAACCAGATAGTGGTTTCTGGCATCAGCGACTGACCACTATAAGAAACGAATGATGATGTTATTAGTCACTAATTTCTCTATTAGTTTGTACGTTATTAGTTTATTATCCCGGCTCTACTCAGATTCAAGAGAAGAACGACGATGATGTTATTAGTTTCGAATTTTTTAGGGTAAATACGGCAAAGCGGTGGAGTATTTCAACAAGTCGTACAATCTCGCCCGCGTACAGAGCGACGCACGGCTAGCTAACACTTCCAGAGTCCTGTCCGGCATTGCGCATGCGCACAACGTCATCTACAACTATAAGAGACACGTGAGCAGCTCAGAGCGAGAGCTCAGAGACAGGCTGCTCGAGTGGAAGAACCTCCGCTCTGACGACTTCGACAGGATCGATCAAGTTCAAGGTCAGTCTTACGACACAGTGCAATTAAAACTCGACGTTAGATTGTTTGTGAAGATTGTGTCAGACTTGTTCGCTAGCTCCTATGCTGATTGCAAGGCTATTGTGTTGATAGCTATCAACACATCATCAGGTCCACTATTAGATTATAATATAGTACATGTAGGCCTATAATCTGATGATCTTTAGAACTTTGTAAAACTAAGTTAGTAAATGAGCATAAAAATTGTAGTATTAGTCTAATGTATAATGTAAGACGAGCATTTGTAGTTTGAAAGCTTTAAGCTTATATACATGTTGATATTTAAGGATTTTGGTGCCAAAGTTTATCTGGGATGGGTTTAACCTCGTCTTGCAAGCGCGCCTGCACTGAACATTGATCCACGTACTACTTCACAACGAAATTTGAGCCCCTTCCTGCAAAATTAGCTGCTTTTGCCAATACTGTATTATTAGAAAGTCTCAATAGTGTAGATGTAAATTCATGAAGTTTTGAATGAGAGATCCTGAGGTGAATTGAACCCTCGTGGGTTCGAATCGCAGCCGCGCTGATCTGAGAGTAAAATCTCGGACATTCACTGGACTGGTTATACGGAAAATGGACTAAGTTGCCTAAAGGTTAAACATCTGGTATTAAAGGTGATAGATATCGACATGGTTGATCATTTCACTATAATGTGTGTTTACTTTGCAATAAAAACAGGCATTAAACGTAGCTTTTCAGCTAGTTTTGTTTACACAATTATATTATTTCAGAAGTGCAGTCAGAATTAATCAACAGTGCAATGGAGACTCTTGACCAAGTAGACCAGACTGAAGAAACAATGAGTGACAGTCCTGTGCTAGAAACCATTGCAGATGGTACCACAGCCGAGTCAACTGATGAAAATAAAGATGAAGAAAGAGTAGGGGATGATGTTCCTGCAGAAACTACTGAATCCCACAGCAAGAATATTGAAGATGAAGATGACTAGAAAGCTATAAGATAGCGTGAGATTTGATTAATCTTAGGTATAAGTTGATTTTGGATAATTGGTGCCTTAATAATGGGATGTCATGATACGGATATAATCATGGTTAGCAAATGCAATTAATGAACCATTTGACTGTGGTGTATCATCGCGATTGAGTATTTAATGCTCATTTTGTCTTAGAATTATTTTAAAAATAAAATCTATTCAATATAAATCAAATGCTCTGATACAAGTATCGCACACGTCCTAGCGGAACGTCAGTTCCTTGCCAGGAAAGCACATCATTGACGAGGCGAGCAGAAGATTTGAACTCTAGACCTACTGATCCGAAGTCAAAGAGCTTGCCGAAAAGCTATCATCCCAACTCCATCCCACATACAAGTTCATATGCATAGGCAGCGGAAGCTCCTTGAAAGTGGGCGGGGCATGGACCGCCCACCTTCTGTATTGACTTGCATGCACCTGGAGATAATCCTTACAGTTAAAAGACAAATTAGGCTGATCTTAATTTAGATTTTGAATTTTCAATATGATCGCTAAAAATGAGTAAATTTAGATGATCACGTTATATGCATGATGCGTCTTCATTTTACAAGCTGCAATGTAATAGTAACAGCTGTAGTGTAACTGGCTGGAGCCAGTGGCGATGTCGGTAAGAAATTCGATCACGGATCAGTATGTGCGGGGTTCAAATCCTGGGCTCGCCCGTCACTGACATCGCTTTTGAGTGAGGAAACTGACATTAACATTAGCTTTACCAATTTGTGGATTTTGTGTGAGAGAATAAGAAGATGGCTTTCAAATGCTTTGAAGCCAAAAAAGTGGTAGAGCAAGAGATAGGTCTTGCTCACAGAGACCAATAAGTGGAAGGGCCCAAATAGATTCCACCGCCAATGTTCAGGTGCTCCTTGGTGTCTTTTTATTGTAATACATTTTTTGAAGATGGGATATTCATTTTTAAATACATTCTTATATCTGTGAAATATGGTTCTCTTGTCTTGGCTGATAGAATGTATGGAACTCCATATCTCTTCGTTGTAGTGGAACGACTACTCTAGTGTCCACAAAGGCCTTATAGAGCACGAAGAATATAGACAAGAAGTCATAAAGAGCCTGCAGCCGTAATTACACATATATTATACATTTATATTATATACAATTACACAGTCAAACAATTCCGTTACTATATTTAAGAGTAAATCACAGTCTTCAGTATTAAAGTACCTTATGAAAACAATACTGAAATATAAATGTGACAATTATCCTCAAGCTTACTAGCAAGTTGCAACCCCACCTCTACCTCTAAGTCATCCTCTAGTTGAAAAAAATCTACATTTTCTTAGTAGGGAGAACACATTAACCCTTATGTGAATTTATGTTTAAATAGTGAAAACATTTTCTCAGCATTGACATTCTATTCTTGCTAGAATTCATCATCATCTTCTTCCGAATCCCAGCTTAGCCAGAGTCGGGATACGAAGAGACACTCTCCACTCGTCTCTGTGGGGTGAGGAACTTTTCCATACGTTTTAGAATTTTTTGAAGTAATTTAAGGAGCCTAGCTGCTCTTCAACTGAATGCCCTTTCTGATGTTGGTTTGGATCTTAATGCTTTGTCGTCTTTTACGACATGTGCAGTCACCGGTTGAGCTATTCTTGAGCGACCAGGACACAACAATTAAATACTAGAATTATATCTCTTGCCTACGTATTACTCTCATATCCTATGATCTTTATATTGAGTTACTTCACAATACTAGAATATTTCCTACATTTTATTTCCTAATTGTTCTTTCCTATTTCCTAGGTTCCATCTAATCAAGGCATACCAACATGCACATTTCTAAAAATAAAAATTTGCAGTTTGTAGCTTTACTTTTCTTTCGTGAATTTTTTATTATCAACTAGCGCCTTTAAGTGAGCTGGTCCACCCCAAACTTGTTCAAATATGTTATTTTCTCTCTTCATTTTTTCCTCAAAACTCGTTTCACTTGTTCCATTAAGGACAACTCTTTTGGCTGCATGTAGAACTTCCGTTGACTTGCAGGGCTGCGTGAAAGTTTTTAAATACTCCACAGCGTCAGTTTTCGACGACACGACTATATCAACTAAGCCAATATCCAGCGCCTCCGTGGCAGACAACACCGAAGCCGAAGCAAGAAGTTTTAAAGCCATTGTTCTTCCAAGAAGTTGCACAAGTTTAGCACCCCCGCCCCACCCCGGCGACAATCCTAGAGCACACTGAACGAATCCTATCTGCGCCTGATTGGTCATTACCCTTAGGTCACATGATACCGCAAGCTCCGCCCCTCCCCCTAGGGCCCGCCCCTCTAAGTAGGCCAAAGTTATGATTGGCAGGTTGAAGAATCGGGTCATAGTGTGCTGCATAAATTTGCTCATGTTAGGACCGCCATGTTCGTGGTTTATTAGGCCTTTCATTAACGTGAGATCTCCCCCAGAACAAAATGTTCCATTAGCACCGTGAAGTAGGACACCGCGACCTGATTTCCAAGACTCTAAATCAGTTACGATGTCGAGCAGTTCTGACATCATCTTTCCTACAACAGAGAGAAAATATTTCCCTATACTCAATGATTTAAAATTTCTATGTAAAGGTGCTAAGTGATTGTCTCTCTACCTCTCTGAAATGTTCCATCTGATAGCAGGCCCAAGATACGAAAAATTAGAGCCTTCTTTGTTAAGAACCTCTAAAGGAAGGCTATATATGATTTTATCAAATCATAAAGTTGAAAATATGGTTTAAGAGATTATTTCTCATCACCCTACATCGGTTCTGCTTAGTCATTTTTAAAAGGACTGCATGCGTTTAATCCAACCTACAGTGTTCTAGATGATAACTGGCACATGGACTGAGCCAGTGATGTATTGACCAGTTGTTAGACAGCAGATCAGTAGGTCTATGGCTCAAATCCAGTTCTCTCCTGGTCACTGACTTGATATCGAGCAGGAAACTGACGTTAGTTTTTGCTTTGCGGCCATGAAAAAATTAATATCTGCAGTGATGCAATAATATAATAGAAATGGGAATTACTAAGAAAAACAAATGAAATGTGGTAGCACCACTTAAACCATAAAAGATGTGATACAGTAGCTCACAAACTATGTCAGATTCCAAAAATAACTGTAGAATGTTTTACAAGAATACTATAAACAAGAACAAATATTAACAACATTTGGTCAAAAGCACAATACTGCAATTCAACATATCTACAACTCTAAATGAGGTGTTGAAAAAGCAAATTTAGAGTAACATTATTAATGAAATTCTTAGTCAAATATGATCTAAAAGCTTGAAGACAGATTCACCGCTGAGAGCATTTTTTCTTTCAGCATGATTCAGCGTTACAGTTGCAATACCAGTTGTCTCGTCCTTAACAAAATCTACGGAACCTCCTGGAATCCGTGACAGGAATATTTTCTGCTTTTCTATCGAGAATTCACTGTACAGTCGTCTCTGCATAACATGGTACGAGTGGTTCCATTTTAGACCTGAAATTGAAGAAATCAAGTGATAGGTACATCATGATAATTTCCTTAATGGCACATTTAAAGCATTTCATACAACAGTGATCTATACATTTACGAAAAGGAAAATAATAAACATTCGAATTGCAAGATATACATTCTTAACCCATTAATGCCTACAATCCCATATATGGGACGCTAGCAAAACCTATGCGAAAAATAGCCAATTCAATTTCTTTAGTCAAAACGAGTATGCAGCAATGTTGTAGGATATTATTAAAGACACTTAATCAATAAATGACGAAATAATACCTCTCCTCGCTCCAGGTCTCAGACATTAATTCTCCATCTTGTTCTCATTTTGCAAACAATGACATTTGCACAGTAAAAAAGCTACGATTTACTATTTAGAAACTTAATCCAAAAATATTTTTTGCTGATAGTGATGCTCCTAGATGCCCTTAAAAATGTGTTAATTATCAAAATATCGTGGTTTAAATTTTCCATAAAATTGTTTTACACTTTCGTGCGTCCCATATATGGGATTGTAGGCATGAATACACACGGTTTGACATGTCATTGTTAAATGATATAATTCTGTTGCTATCGTCTAGATTAAAAATTTTTTCCAGCATATGCTACTATATCACTCAGAAATAATAGTTTTGTTACTTTTTTATGAATTATTAAGCGTTAATTTGTCTGTTCAATAAGGTATTATACTCTGCCGTGTATTAGTGTATTACAGCACGGATACATACAGTATAAATGTGATAGCAGAAATTCCATATACATCAGCATACCATGTAATAAATGATGATAGTTACTCTTCGCATAAATGTTGATCGGATGTTGCTATGCAGAATGCACGAGAGTCGTGCATTCTGCAAAAAAAATAGCAAGACACCAGAAATACTAGATAAACAATTGGATTTGCTGCAATTTTGGTGAAATGTGTATCCAGTGAATTTGATACGATACACATTTCGTTGAAGTTTGGGCAGACCACTGTGTATCAAGTCTCTCTGGATCTCAATATTCTCGCTGATGTACATTTTGATCATCAAAAAAAAAGTAAACACGCACTATAGTGAAATTATCAACTACGTTGATATCTATCACTTTTTAGTACCACATGTTTAAACAGTTAGGCAATTTATTCCATTTTCTGTATAACCAGTCCAGTGAATGTCCGAGATTTTACTCTCAGATCAGCGCGGCTGGGATTCGAACCCACGAGTGTTCAATTCACCTCAGGATTTGTCAATTAAAACTTTGTGACGTTACCCCTACGCTATCAAGACATTCATCAAGATCATTACACAGACCACAGAAAAACATAGCTGCATAGTGAGAGTTGTAGAGGAAAGTCTAAACACAAATGCAAGAAATGCAATGTAGGTCTGCACAGTAACTGTATTGCAAACTAATACACCTTATACACTGGAGAATTTTATACTTGTAACAAGTTACAACAAATCTGAGATACTTTGGACTGATAAGACTAAGATAAAGTTAGTGTCAAAAATAGTGCATGTGATTTTTTGTTGTGTTGAGCAGAGCTAGGCACCTACCGGATTGTTGGAGCACATATTAGCCCCTACCCATAAAAATTATTTAAATATGTGCCAGACTCTTAATTCTTACTTGCCTATATTGATTTGATGGCTCAGATATAATCGTATGGTGTCTAATGCACAATTAACACATCAGAAGCGATGCTTGAAAATATGCGTGTATTCGTGCCTACGATCCCATATATGGGACACATATATTTTTGAAGATATTTTTCACAAAATTGAAAAAAATTCTGAGAAAACCATCTGATTCCATTATTGTGACCCTAAATACATGCTGTCAACAAAAATCATGAGGAAACAAAAAGTTGGGCACTAATAGGTTAATAATAAAAATTGAAAGCTGACACTCTACAGAAATTTCTAATACTTTTGAATATAAAATAAATGGAAAAATAAGAGGTATACCTTTGAGAAAATTCAATTTTCTAGCTGACCCTTGAAAAGCACTCTTCATGATGTCAGCATTTAATATATCTATAAATAGCACATAGAGGGCAGCATAAAAACATTTGCTACAAATATATTTAACTGGTAAAATTAAATTAATTAAAGATTTTGCTAAGACAACACTGAATGAATATGCACTACATTTTTCATCTACATAAGTAAAAATGGGGGGGCACCAAAAAGTTTTTGTGTAGATTTTTAATGTGTTTAGGGCTATTTGTATGTGTAAATATATATGTATACAAGAGCAATAAAAAGGGTGTAAGTATAAAATTAACTCTGTCCACGGAAAAGGCGTTGGCGTAAGCAAAAAATGTGGACATTCTCCGAAAAATCTTTCAGCTCCCTACTTAAAAATTCCTGGATCCGCCACTGATTATTACTAGCTCAATTAATTATTTAATCTTAACAATTTGCAGATGTTTACTTGGAACCTAATACCAATAAGGATTGACTAAATAAATCAACCGATGAATTACGATGGTGGAGAATAGCAACACTTTTCCAACTGTTATACTATTGTAGTTATTATTATACTACCATACTGTCATTCACGCCAACATATGAAGCCAAAACTAGCCAAGTTGCTAAACAAAATAAGACCTATTAGATGACGCTCATTCAAATTCTAGAAAACTAGTCAAGTGATAATAAATCAAAGGTAGGGAGCTTTATGCTTTGATCTTTAATTTTGTCATAGTCACAATTTGGAAACGAGAGATAAAAAGATAAGTTACTTGCTTATGAAAATGTTGCTAAAGTGAATTGTCAATTGAAATATTATGAAAGATATTTATACATATATGATCGCAAGACGAGAGATAAATGTAAATGGATAACCAGCACGTTTATTGACTCTGTGCAGTACAGTTCAATGTCATCGTGGATTAAGGTATTTCATTTAAAAACCTTGTTACAGTTATATCCTTTATTTACAGTTATTAGCCTTTTATTTCAGTGAAATGAACTTCACCTCCCAGAGAATGTAAACAAACCTGTTGAATCTGAACTGATGCCATCTTATATTATATTAAAAAACTATTTTTCTCTCCGGTTTCGAAATTTGAAAAATGAAAAGTGTTTCAATGAAATTAGCAAAGCTCATAAAATAAAGAATTTATTCTATGAGCTTCACTTATCTTTATTTTAATCTCGCACGGAAAATGGACAAAATCGCCTAACGGATTTAACATGTGGTATTAAAAGTGTGTTATTAAATGTTAATATATATATATATATATATATATATATATATATATATATATATATATATATATATATATATATATATATATCTAGAGGGACTAGAATCAACCCCCTCAATTTACCCCCTGTGGTTTTATGAAAAATAAAATATATATGTAGATGTAATAGATGTATAAGTATCTAAGATGTAATGCTAATTTTGCCGTACCTTCACTAGAATCAGGAGGTCAATCTAGACCATGTTAACGATTAAACATAGTGAATATTTAAGAAATTTATTAAATTATAAATAAGACTGTCTTTAGAAAAAGGCTTAACAGGTCTGTGGGATCCTGAATTAAAAACTATACAGCACTTGGATCAACGATCAAGGTTGTAAAGTCCTATATAGGTAATAGAAACGGTGCCAAGACTTCAAAATAATTAAATCTAAAGCAACAATGCTTAATCTTAAAGTTTTATTATATATGATATATGGAAGGCAAAATATAACCACACATTATAAAGCAAAGTTCAAATGACAAAATAAAACTTGAAGAATCTAAAGTTCTTGTCTAAAATTTCATGAATTTATTGCAACAATATTGTCATGTGTATTATAATTTATACTTCTGAGCCTGTGTGTAATCTATATCCAATAAACTAATGTTCGATTAGCTAACAAAATAAAAAAGAACATAGACAACATTTCAGCAACGCCTCTCAATCAGAATTAAAGTGAAATATAATTCTTACACATTCTCATTTAAACAGACTGAGAGCTCTGTAGACTGATTGTGTAGTAAAACAGGGCTAACCAATGAAACTTTGCTGTAAAGACTTCATAAAGGAAGTGCGTCTAATACACTTCTTCTTTTCAAACACAAATATTTTCAATTCAGTTTCCGTGAATCAGTTTGATGTATTGTGTTGCAGGGACGCACCTGGCGTCAACTCTGGATTGGAAAACAGACTCTAAACATTTACTATTATCATCATACTTCAGTACATTCCAGTACAAGATTCGTGCATTTGCTTATGCTATAACAGATGTACCAGAGTATTACCGACATCGAGTTAATCGAGGATATATACTGAAATCTATGAACTGTAGCCAATAAGCTTAAATAGATATGCAGATCTAACAGTTTGATACCCTATCACTATCACACAGTGACAATTAATAAACCGCTCCTTTGCAGAAGATATTTGGCAGAAGAGTGCTGGAAAACTAAGACTACCTACAGTCCATCAATGTATAAACTGATTACTAGACGAGCAACCTCACTGTAATACAAGAGATTAAACGCAAACAGCTAGCCATTAGGTTAAAGGTCATCAGTGAACGATGAGCAGAACATATCAAATACTCATCAACATTACTCACACACACCAACAAGTATAGAACTCATAGTTAAATGCAGTATTTAACTTTGGATTCAGATTCAGAAATACATTACCTTGTTTAGCTATTTGCCATTCTACAGCAAAGTCATTAGAATCAAATATTTTTCTTAATAATCGTAAATAATTGAAGTCTCCCTTTGGAGGTCGTCGATTATGACATCCACAGAAAATAAGATTAGAGTCAGCTTAAAATTAGTCCTCCAAAAAGACCTCATCTTTTCATATATTATGTACCCGTTGCACAATTTTAATGTAGCATTCATATTGAACATATGGTTTCCTGCTTTTATTCACAACCTCCATCAGTATCCGTGCCAACTTCTAATGAACTGATCTCAGTCTGATATATTTATATATGACGTCCCTGACATCATCCTTGTATGAGGAAACGGACGTTAAGCCTTTATTATTATTACTATTATTATATGGTCTGGCAAATATGTCTCAAACATATTTGCCAGACACATGAAATTCGAGAGTAATACTTAGTTTTATATAGCAATACTAGTAATACCAGTACTATTTTTATGTGTTTAATGTACAATCATTGGCAGCCACAAAAATCGCACAAAACATAATACAGTAGAAGTTCGATGCTACTAGCATGTGTTTGATCAAATGAAGAATTAATTCACATTCTCAATTACAGTTTTTACGCAGTTTTCACGCGTCATTGATACTAGCAACAAAAATGTCCATTTTACTTTAACAGGAAGTATCTAACACACGGAAACTAAAGCCAACGCATTCACACAATTGTATACAGATATGTGCCCATAAATAGCACATGTTCTGATGCACCTATACCCACAAAAAATAATCAAATAGCCAAAACAACACAAAAAAGTCAACCACATAGCACATACGAAAGTTCCAAACAATTTTGAAATAACACAACAGCCATACACGAAATCATTCAAACTCTCAATGAGCACAAAACAGTCAACTCAACAAACACATATCCTAAAGTGTTTCACATACAATTTCAATAAAACTTAGAGAGAACTTCAATAAGAACATAATACAGACACCAGCCCAATCCACTCAATCATTACACAACACACAGCACACCAGCAGAGAGACGTCATTCACACAACGCTTGACGATCACCCGACGATTCAATCCTGAGTAGACTACTCGATGAGCTTCTTGGACTTGAAGTATCGTCGCAGATAGAGCACCTGCCAGATGGCGAGACCGAGCAGACAGAGCATTGAGAATATACTGAAGTAGAGCACTCGCGAGTGGGTCGACTCTACACAATAACAAAATCATCATAAATATCAATAATAATAATACAATAATATTCATCGCAATATAAAATTTCTTTTCCCATAGGATACTACTTTATTAATTAATCCAACATAAAACAGAATAGACCAACCGCCGACTGCACGTGTAGCAAAAAGGCTATACAGCATTAAGAGCCAAACCATTGTCAGAAAGGCCTTCGGTTGGTGAACGCCTAGGTTCCAGAATGAACTACAAAATTTTTTAATCCAGGTCGCAACCAAACTGGGATTCAGAGGAAGATGACGATGTTATTGATTGGGAAATAATTACAATTATAGTTTGGTTGATGCAGGTTGATGCATATTACATATTGCACTGCCAAAAATCAGCTCACACAATATATAACATAGCAAAAGTATATCACATAACCAAAAGTTACGCACACGTAGATTGAAGTCGAATGACGTATAGGTTGAAGCATAAGATTGTCTTATAATGAGAAATTCTTCACTACTAACAATATTGAAGCACAATAGTTGAAAACCAAACAAACAACAAACTGGATGAATGCCCTAGAGACTGTTATCTAAAGAGCAAACCATTTGTGTCTCTCATCTCTTCTTCTCTGGCTCTCATGTAAGCAAAGTCGTTGACGATAGACTCTGCCAAGTCCTCCAGCTTCTTCAATTCCACTTCCATCGGCTTTAACTTCTCCGCCTTGGCGATCTGCACACACAATCATCAATGTTTAGTATACAATCATCAAAATCTGCTCACACAATCTCAATCATTAGTATACAGTCATCAAAATCCGCTCACACAGTCATCAATCATTAGTATACAATCATCAAAATCTGCTCACACAGTCATCAATCATTAGTATACAATCATCAAAATCTGCTCACACAGTCATCAATCATTAGTATACAATCATCAAAATCTGCTGACACAGTCATCAACGTTTAGTATACAGTCATAAAAATCTGATCACACACGATTTCAAAATCTGCTCATATAATCTCAATCATTAGCATACAGTCATCAAAATCCATTTAGCGATCTGCACATACAAGCATCAATAGTAACAGCAATGCAGAAATACTTGATAAAAATATGACAAAATTTCGAACGTTGCAATAGTATATTAGTTAAATGCACATATATCAAACATTAGATTGGCACAGATCAGTAGAGTATACAATCGTAGACTAGCCATCTATTTTATCGCAGCAGGCAGTAAATTTCAGATTTCCAGAAATGGCCAAAGCCAATGAAGTCTAACCAATTTTTGATCTAGAGGTATACGTTGTTTTCAATAGAGGCCTTATTTAAAAGGTTAGCATAGAATGTTAGAAGTAACTTGAAATTAGTATGACCCACAGATATTAAAGCTAACAAGTTAATTTGTAATTACAGTTAATTACTCTTAGTCAGTCTTTCGCAAAAATGCTCATATTAAATTTATTATCATGCAAAATCCATTAACAAGTAAAATGTATCAACTTGCATCGATGTAAATTAATCAGTTGACTCAGGTTAGCAAGGTCAAATTCATCAACTTACATTAGCATAGTCTTTAGCTTCGACTCCACGCTTTACTACAATGCTGACTTCCCTATCACCGCCATGACTTCCTGTAGACATGAACACGCAACATATACACATAGAACTCATCTTCAATCAAACCTACTATCGTCAGATTATTATCCTGACATAAAATATACAGAAGCACAAAATAAAAATTAAATATCAAAACACCTGCAATGAAACCGAAATAAATATGGTACTGCTGCATATTCTAAGAGGTTAAAAATTACGTTAATTATACGTTAATGCCTGGATCTACATCACAATGGATACTGGAAGATTTCATGAAGGATATCAATTTTTGAACCCTTAGCTTCTTGTATGCCTGGATTGGTATGCGTGATAGGAGATGCAAAACTAACCAATTTAACTGGAGTTATAAATACTTGCATATAGAAAGTATGAAAGGTACGAAGAATAGCTTTTAGCAACAGACTTACAACATTAAATTCAATCATCATCCTATGGAAAACAGCCAACCGTTTGGACTGCAGAGGTAACTAGCACAGCTATCTTAACACTGTAGTAACACGGTAGCTAACACTGCAGCGGAGATTCTGAAACAAAATAAACTCTATCTCCCTCCCTCTTTCTCCTTAAACCTCTTAAGCAAATCTTGGGTCAAGTTAATGAGATTTGTTTAAAAGAACACAATCATCTCTTTTGATAATTAAACACATAATAGAAAACAAACTGCAATACCTGGAGCAGAGTGGCTGGAGAAACAGATCTCAAACATGTCGTACTCGTGAGTGGTGAAGGCAAACTTTCCCTTCGACACGTCTTCTTTCCTGTAGAAAGACTCACCTTTAGAGTCTGTCACCTGTGAAGGATTATCATGCATTCAAAATTTAAAAATTTCATCAGCACAATTCCGTGGAGCCAGTGACTTGTGGATATGTTTTCGACAGTCACTATCTCTTTCGAATGAGGAAACTCACGTTAACATTGGCATTACCGGTTTTACCATTCGATCTGTAGCTGCAGGGATCAAAACTGGTTTTCTCCTAGCTACTGACATGATATTCTATAGAGCAGGAAACTGACGTTACACTTGGTTTCTGCCTTTATAACTAAATTTACTAACATTTCATTTGCTAACATTTACATTAAGTTTAGAAGTATATGATGCCACTGAGAAGTTTGAGATATTGCTGAAGTATTTCTATACCACATATCTTAAAAGTATTGCGCATCGGAGACAAAAATCATAAAATTAAGAATCCATGAATTATGAAAGTTTATGATTTCTTCCAAAGAAGCAATTACAGATGCACGGTCAGTTTCTAGTTTTACGAACTGTGGCAACGACATTTATAAGACTGACTTGAACTGAACTATACTTTTAGCTTTCTTATCAACTTCGGTTGTTTATTAGTTCATAATATATAATTAATAAATTATATGCAAGATAGATAGATAAATGAAAACTCTGTAAACGTTACACTACTCCAATCATACAAATTAGTGAGACCATTCATCGAGAAGGAAGATTATATAGCGCTTGAAAAACTCAGCGACAGATTTTGTAATTCCTTTTTGTACAAGACTTGTAAAAAATAAATTCTCTTAATAAAAACGCTTTCAAAGAACTAATTATGCTCACTTCAAGATTAGTTTTCTGACCAGGAGCATCCGATAGAGCATATTCACCCGTCACCAACACGTCTTTGTGTATCTCCTCCTTCAAACACTTCTTCTGATTTGGTGAGAGATGAAACATTAATGAATTAATGCTTGGAATGATGACTACTATCATCATATAGACTAGGTTTAGAAACAAGCTTCTAAAATCCATCTTGATGGATAACGTTGGAACTTATAATAATGAATGCCAAATTTAACACAACTCTCAGGCAACCAGTCTTTATACTTTTAGCAGATAAATGCAATTCCCGTATTTCTAAAATAAGCAATAGAAAACAAATTTATAAAACATTAAACATGTTATATAATTAATATAAATTTAATTTCTAACATAAACTCTCCACATCTGGAAGAAATTAAGCTTACATTTACACTGATGTCCAGAACGACTGAATCTTTAAAGAAACGTTTAAAATGTATGTTTGCCTAATTACAAAATCAGTGTATGTATAGAAAGCCAACAGGCACAACACTCTAAATCAAATTAAATAAACATATATTACTGCACTACGTGATTCCCCAAACAGTGGTAAAAGTGCAAGACGTCATAGGATTTATTTCTTGAAATAGGCCGAAATCAAAATTCATAAAGACGCTAACATTCTTAATAGTTTCAATCAGAAATAACTGCAAATGATTACAGAGGTGATTAAAAACATAATTCGTCGAATAATGATGCATCAAACTAAACTAAATAAATTAATCAGAATTTTCAGTGGAAAGAAAACATTACAACTCAAAACGTCGCCATATTTACTTCCGGTAACGTGGCAACGAGAAGCCCGTAGAAAAACACCACATTGTTACTAATCGTTGGTAACGACATTTCAAAAAGCGGATTGAGAGTGAAAATTTCTGTAAAAAATTTGAACTATGGTTTGCGGTGATGAAGAAAGATTGACGGGTTCAATTTATAGACTGATAAGAGCTTAATTTTTAATCGCCTTGAGTAGAATGTCACACTAGTGTAGGTGTAACGTCATGAAGTTTTGAGTGACAGATCCTGAAGTGAATTGAACTCTCGTGAGTTCGAATCCCAGCCGCGCTGATCTGAGAGTAAAGTCTCGGATGGTCACTGAATTTGCTACACTGTAAATAAACTACTAAATTACCTAACGGTTTTGACATGGGAATAAAAAAGTACTAGCTAGATTAGATATCAAATCATAGGGTGCTTGATAGGTTTAACTCTTTGAGTGAGGAGGTTCTGAATGCGGTGTTAGTGAATAGTTTAAAAAACAAGCTGGACTTTGTAATCATATATATATATATATATATATATATATATATATATATATATATATATATATATATATATATAATATTTTGAACTGTACATGAATCAAAAATTAAGCAGTAATCAAAATCCAACAAGAATTAATACTCAGAAGAAGGTGAAATAGGACGTGGAGTAAGACAAGGTTGTAGCATTTTGCCGCTGCTGTTTAACATTTATGCTGAGGCAATGATGGAGGAAGCCATGGAAGACTTGGAAGAAGGAATAAAAGTAGGAAGGAATTTGTTACAAGATGTACGACTTGCAGATGACCAAGGAATGGTAGCGGGCAGCGAGATTGGATTGCAGAAGTTAATGGATAAGCTGAATGATACGGCTTAGAGATATGGCATGAATATTACTATAAAAAAACCAAGGTTATGAGAGTGTCCAATAATAAAGGTGAAGTTAACATCACAATAAATGTTACGAAATTGGAACAGGTAAGGAGTTTCAAATATTTGGATCATACTATAGCCGATGACGGGAAATGTGAGACGGAAATATGCAGTAGGATGGCACAAGCAAAAGCGGCCTTTGGTAGTAGAAAAGAACTATTAACAAAGAGTCTAAAGAATGACACAAAGATAAAGATAGTGAAACTTTGGTTTGGACCACGCTATTGTATGGATGTGAAACATGCGCCTTAAGGAGGGAAGATATTAGGAAATTGTAGGCATTGGAAATGTGGATTTGGAGAAGAATGGAGAGGATTAGCTGGACGCAAAAGGTTACAAAGGAGGAAGACCTGGAGAGAGTTGGCACAGATAGATAGTTGATAAATGTATTAAGAAATAGGAAGAAGAGATGGATAGGACACATTCTAAGGGGGGGAAGGTCTATTAAAAGAGGTCATAGAAGGTAGAATGGAAGAAAAAAGAGGCAGGGGCAGGCCGAGATTAGGTATATTAGATGATTTATAGACCCACTCATATGTGAAAATGAAGAGGATGGCGGAAGACAGAGAAGAGTGGAGGCGTTATGTACCATGCCAGTAGGTAGTGCACTAAGAGATATATAATATTATATATCTTCTTCTTCAGTGAACTGCCAAGTGGCAGGTTTAAGGTACATATTCATACTCAGTGTCTGCTTTCTCGCTCCATAAGAGCACTCCTTAGATCAACAAGTTAATCCCTTTACAAAGTCTACTGTATGCCTTATCCATATCTTATGTAGCCTATACCTTGGGAAAATATGGCTTCTGAGGTGGTTTCCCTTTGCCTTCCTCAGTTAGGTAGATTAATTACCATTTAATCCTGGGGGAAAATAGTTCATGGTGAGGTGGGACCCTTCTTGCCATCCTCAGCTCTTGCCTTTAGTCGCCTCTTACGTACACGCGGCAGATTGTTGCGGTTGCCCTCTTCTGCAGTGGTCCAGCTACACCCGAGCACAACACGGGGGATATATAATATTATATATATATATATATACTGTATATATATATATATATATATATATATATATATATATACAGTATATACTGCATATATATATACACACACACACATATATATATATATATATATATATATATATATATATATATATATATATATATATATGTATATATATATATATATATATATATATATATATATATATATATATATATATATATATATGTATAATACATGTATATAGTGAATGTGCAGAAGTAAGAAAAATCTATTTAAAGGTGAAGAAAAAACCAAAATTAATTGTGCTTTTGTGGACAACTAGAATAAAATTACATTTATAATTAATAGGTGCAGTTTCTACACTGGTTGCAGTTCCTATACTGGTGGAATTTGGCCAATGCGACCGCGATTCAATTCATATACATATATGATGTATATAAATATAGTGATAAATTATTGTAATGGTTTGAAATGCATTATCCGACAATCTCTCTGCTAAAGTTCCCAAATTATAATCGTCCTTAAAAGTGTCTACAGATGCAGATATCTAAGCAGCATTCAATAACAGGATCCATCGGCCCGGCTGACTGCAAGCTATTTCATAATAAAATTTGTGGGGATCTATTCCCCTCTCCCACCAAGACTTCCCCCGCCAATTTTTTCCTGCTCCACTCTCAAGCAGGGATCACTTTTGTATGGAGGGAATTCATCGACAGAAAGTGGAAACGTTGACAAGTACTTCACTCGTCGTTCTAAGCGCCTGGAGTGAACAATGGAACTCTTTCCAGCTTCATGCCCATTCAGCGGCCGTCCATTCCCTCAATTGTCCATTTCCGAATGACCAGTAAGTCGGCGTTTATCCGCTAATGTTGAACACGGACATTCACAGATATTCGCAGGTGCACGCACAGGAAGTAACACGCGTGAGACAGAGAGTTTTCTGCTAGCTGATTCTAGTGTTAATCCAGTAGGTATCAGTCAAGTTCAGATGGAGTTGTTTAGCGCCAGTTTCGATTGTAACTCTGTGCATAGGCAGAAGACTATGAGGATCAGTATGTAGCATCGTCAAGGGACTATAGAGTTGTAGTGTAGTTCTAAGGTATTCATTAAAGGAGAGAGTAAATTTAGGCTTTATGGTGATGTATCACTCCAGGAAGTGTAAAATAGCCTCAATATATATGTATATATATGCGAGTACAAGTACAAATACAAGTACAAGTACAAATGCAAGTACAAATACAAGTACAAATACAAGTACAAATGCAAGTACAAATACAAATACAACTACAAGTCGAAATACAAGTACAAATACAAGTACAAATACAAGTACAAATACAAGTATAAGAACATGCTCATAATGTGGCTGATCGGTTACCATAGGCGACTAAAATGTAGAGTATAATAGAATATGTAACCTAGACAGGCTTTAGTAGTCTTTTGAGTCAATCAATATAAATTCAACTCATTAGATCGATCAATTAAATAGAATGCTCTTTTTTCCTTTATGAAGAGATACAACTCAATGTTCTACTTAGGTTGCTAGGTAGGCCTATAGGGCCTACTTACTTTTAGTTACTTTGGCCTGATTTTTGGATTTTGGAATTTGCACCGGTTTTGGACTTTCTTTTTGCTTGCCAGCTTCATTTTACTTCAATAGCGCTTGATGTTGTCATTGATGACTGCAGCACTGTAATTGTTGTTAATATTGTTATTATTACTGTAAAAAACCGCCATATCCTGCAAGCTCGGCAGAGTCTTGATACGCTAACCTGTTGTTGTTCAATACGTGCAGAGCATGATTTATCGCCTGCCTCTCATTTTGAAGTCTTAGCTACATCATCATCATCTACCATTGATTACCAGTTTAACTATAGCGTCTGGATAAAGACCGACTAGGATAATTTGAAGATATTTTTAAGTCTAAGCTGCAGAGCAACAAAATTTTATTATTTCTGCTGTTGTTAGAGAGCAATGTTTAGTTTTCTCACATTTTGTGGAGTAATTAATTACTAATTAATTAATTATTTAAGCTTAACGTCTGTTTCCGTATCACAAAGGACACTGTCAGAAACGGTCCGGCTCAAATTTGAACCGATGACCTAATATTTCACAGACAAGCGTTCTATCCATTCGGACGTTCAACCGTAATTTGACATATATACGAATTAGCTGCGGAGTATGTACAATTGCGACACAATGTACTATCTGGCTTGGATAAATATTTAATTCTTTAGTAAAACACGGATTTTCAGACACTTAAGTGTATCAATAGTTAGTTTGACACTTTGATAGTTGTTGACATGATATGAACGAAGTCTGTTCTTTACTCTATGAATTCAAGCAAGGAGGAATATCTTGAAGTTTAGAATTGAGTGAAGACTTGATTGATCGGAGTTACACATAATCACACAGGATATTCTGTTCGCATCGGATAATCATCATTGGACGGATTAAGCTTCGTAGAGTAACAAGAAATTTGCTCATAACTTGGTAAGTGTTTTCTATATAACGCAGGAGCCTAATTTAGGAACCTAATGCAGGAGCCTACTGCAGGAGGCTAATTTAGGAGCCTAATGCAGGAGCCTACTTGAACAAGCCTAATGTGATGGTTAATATTCACTGGATCGTCTGATCTTGTCTACCATATTGCTTTCCGGGTTGCTCAGTGGGTCAAAAGTCATGGGTTCTAATCTCAACCAGTCCGTCTCTGACAAAATCTCATCCCTTCCGGGTTGTGTGAAGAATAGACCAACCGGTGGCTGCGCGTGTCGTAGAAGGTAGAAGACAACTAAAGCACTAAGATCCAAACCACTGTCAGAAAGGGCATTCGGTTGATGAACGCATTGGCTCCTGAAATTGCTACAAAATTGTCTAAAACTAATGAGAAATTAGAGTATTGACTGATGATATGGTATGAGATAGGGAGGAGTGGAGAAGGTCTATTCGTATCCCGACCCTAGTTAAACTGGGATTAAAGGGAAGAAGAAGATGAAGAAGAAGGAGATGATGATGATTCATTTGTCTAGTAGTAACAATGATCGAGTAACGTAAACCCATTTTAAAGGAATGATTAATCTGTTTAACTATTAATTCACTTTAAAAGCTGCCACAATTAACAATGTTATAGCATAACAATGTATGGCTAGTTTTTCGGTTCGGCTGTGATTTCCTATTTCTGGTCTGGTTCTCTGGATTATGGAGCTGCACCGTTTTTGGAAATTTTAATTTTTCTTGTCGGCTTGGTCCCAATCTACTCGATCTTGTCCATGACAACAGTAGCACTTGCATGGTTGTGGTTCGGAGGTTTCGAAAATCGACCAATCAAAACTGTACTCAATAGAGTCAATACTTTAGGGCGAATACAGCGACCATCTGAAGAAAGATATGCAAAATTACATGTATCTTCAAGAGAAACCATAGGCAAACTATCCAAACTAGAGGCAACAGTTTGGACTTGTGTTTATGGAAGAGATATGAAGTATTTGTTGATGTGTACCATCTACTAATGAACAAGACAGCAATTACACTGTGAATAAAATGTGTTGTGGACCTTCCATTTGACGAAATGCTACATTTAGACCAAGTTTGAGACGCAGTGACTGCGGATGTTTAAATAAGAATGATATAAATTTAATTTATGAATTTAAATTGAGATAATATAAATTAATATAAATTTAATTTTGCTTCGATTTTATCAGTTGACCTACGTCAGCGTGCAAGTCGAAGATCGATCAGATGATCTATAACATCTATCAATAATCAATCAATAAGAATTTAACGCACGATTCCTCGTCGTAGGGCAATGCCTGGAATGTCTCAAACAGACTATCTGCACCAAGTGGCTCCAACAGCACCGTTCTGCATCTTTCTCTCCCTCCCTCTCTCTCTCTCTCTCTCTCATTATAGTGGTAATGGTAACTTAAGCAAGTGTCCTTAGCATATAACTTTCTGTTATTCTCTGTAGCATTTCTTCTCATATCTACATCGGACCTCGATGCCGATGCAAATTTTCAGCATTCATTGCCGTGGCATAATTAAAATTATCTGACCTGTCCTTTGCGACTTAGACGACTAAACTGAGTCCCCAAGATTTAATCCTTGCTCCGTCACTGCTGAGGTATTTAAATATAAGTAAAATAAATTCTAGATAAAGTTCGTACCGGCGGAGGGGGGGGGGGGTCGGCGCAATAAACTATTAAAATAGAGTAAAGTAAACAGTAGGGTAAGTATAGTGAAGCAAAGTTAGTAAGCAAAGTAACAGTATAGTAAGTAAAGTAAAGGAAGTGAACACGCATTATAGTGAAATGATTAAGTATGTTGATATCTATCACTTTGGACTGAATTTTGGAATTTGCACCGTTTTTGGACCTTCTTTTTGCTCGCCGGCTTGATTTTGTCTCAATATTGATCGATGTGGTCATTGATGACTGTAGCACTCTAATTGTTGTTATTATTATTATTATTATTCTATACCACATGTTTCAACAACCGGTAGGCAATTTAGACCATTTTTCGTATAACCAGTCCAGTGATTGTCCGAGATTTTACTCTCAGCTCAGCGCGGCTAGGATTCGAACACACGAGGGCTCAACACACCGCAGGATCTATTATTTAGAACTTCATGACGTTAACCCTACGCTATTAAGACATTCTGAATGGCTCAGATGATACCAATGGATGCGAGGAGGTCGGGTTAGGATTCGTTTCTTGGTCTGGGCGGTCACTGACATCGTTACTGACAGAGAAAACAAACGTTAAATCTAGCTGTGGAACAAATACTCTGTAAAGGATAGTAAACAAATATTTCGTAGCTATTCTGTGGCATCAAAATCTCCAGAGTTGACATAGTTGCATCGAATGATGCATTCCTGCATCAGTTTTGAACCTTCAAACGTTGGTTGCTCTGAAATTTACTAGATATAGTGGTGACTTAGAAGACGTAAGGGTGGGGGAGGCAGATGACAAGAGGAAACCTTTAAGATTTGAAATTATATTTGGTAATTCGTTTCGAACGTAAGACAAATTTGGGCTAATTTTACCCCAAGATTAACCTACTTTTAAATTTATTCGCAGCCCGTTTTTTGTAAATTACGCCAGAGGCGTGAGGGGATTTAATAGTGGAATGAGTGTGAATTTATCCATCATTCACTGAAATTGTTATACAAGATCACATAAAAAGGAATATTAATGATGGCTTTAGAGTACTTCAGGGGTTATTTATTTTTTAATTTAGTAATTTAATAAGAACACCAAAAAGGGGCATACAGTCATGTACAGGGTAAGCTCTTAGAATATAAGGGATTAATCTGAGATAAAGCTCAAAGCTCTTTAAGGTTTTAAAAGAGTAAATGATGATTTGATGTCTTCGCGGTAGGATCAAATTGCTCATAGTCGTGCTCTTTTTGAGAGCATACAGACGAACATTAAGTAAGAATATATACCTTAACCCTTTTTACAATACTCTAGCTAGATGGAAACAATAAAACCCTTTCATGGTGTAGAAATAAAACCCTTTCGCCCCTTTCCTCTCCCCCCTTCAGTGTTTCAATAAATCCCAGTAAAGCTGGCGATGGAACGGTGCTATTCGTGACTGAAGCCGGAGCTTTTCTATGGCAAATAAGGGCGCCATTCATACTGGACAAAGAGGCGGTCTGGACGCGAAATTACGCGACTTATTCTCGAATAATCGTCTACACGATCAAGCTTTTCTTTGTTCGTGTTCATCGCGCTCTCGGTTCATCCACAGCCGTTCGATGGATTGTTCAGTTCTTTCATCACTCGACACATAGCAGCACATCTGTAACACATAACATCACATCTGTAACACATAACATCACATCTGTAACACATAACATCACATCTGTAACACATACATTACATCTGCAACACATAGCGTCACATCTGTAAAACATATATAGTTGCTATTATATATATATATATATATATATATATATATATATATATATATATATATATATATACATACATACATATACATGCATATATATATATATAATATATATATATACATATATAATATATATATATATATATATATATATATATATACATGTATATACATATATATATATATATATATATATAGATATATCTATATATACATATATACATACATATACATGCATATATATATATATATATATATATATATATATATATATATATATATATATACACTGTGTTTTTTATAACTGATACCCTAAATTGTTTTAACAATAAAGTCGTAAGAAGTGGACCGATGTGCTTGAAATTTACATTACTTGACCAGCAGCCAATTCTACTAAATATAGAGAAATTTCGTTTGAATATCCTTAATAACGTTAAAGTTATAGCTTTGTGAATAGGAGTGGGGTCAGATAAGAAATTTCCAGTACAGGATAACGGGCACGTTACATTCAGCGTAAAATTATCTCTATAAAAATAATAGCGAACACGTCATAAAATTTCAGCTAATGCTATTTTGAAGAGCAATCACTTCTTTGCAAAGTGACGCAAAAGACGTGCTGATATGTTCTTAATTGACAAAGTAATCGAACTTTTAATGCATCCTTTGCATGGCTTGGTACAATTGCTATCAACGCAGCCACTGCAGCAGCGTCCACTAGAGCCACAGTAAAAATGACTATTCATTTATTCTCTTCAAGCAATGCATGCATTAAAAGTTCAATAACTTTGTCAATTAAGAACATATCAGCACGTATTTTACGTCTTTTTGAAAAGAAGTAATTGCTCTTCCAAATAACATTAACGCCAATTTTATATGGCGTGTTAGCTAGTATTTGTAGTGAGATAATCTACGCTAAATGTAAATCGCCCGTAATCCTGTATTGGAAATTTCTTATCTGACTCCACTCCTATTCGCGTAACTATAAAATTCACGTTATTAAAAATATTCAAACAAAATTTCTCTGTTTTGTAAGATTGTCTGTTGATCAAGTGCAGTAAATTTCAAGAACATCGGTCAACTTCTTACGACTCTATTGTTACAATGATTTGGGGTATCAGTTATAAAAAACAATGTATATATATATATATATATATATATATATATATATATATATATAATTATATATATATATATATATGCGTAGTACAGAGCTAAAGAGTTTATAGCGCATCATTTGGTAGCTAAACGTTTGTAGCAAAAGCATTGACTCTTGTAGCAAACTTGGTGGTAACATATACAGTTTCTGACAAAGTTCCTCAGAATTATTGTGTTGAGAGTTTGGCGTAGTTTTTGAAAGAAGTATTTCTTACAGAACTGAACTTTTAGATTTAAGTAGATTTGATTTATGTTCTCCTTAATAGTTAAAGTAAAATTGATGTGTTTTCTACCATGACATTGCACTAGAAAAAACAATATAAGTGGTAAACGTAATCCTAAGAAGTCCTGCTTTACTAAATGTGTAGAGCTCTTATTTATTTTTCATAAGAATTGTTACCGAAGTTTTCATGGATTTAGTTTTGAATATGTGGATACAGTGGCGCGAAATTCCAGTAATAGTTAGTTTTATAGTGTGTCTCGCAACATCTTAACTTCTTCATTTCTTAATAACTGATATCTGGCATCGAATGTGTACGTACATGCTAGCTACATAATGTCACAAGTTTTTATCACGTATTATTTTATAGGACTATGGATTGAGCTATATATCCGAGATAAACAAGTAATGTGATGCGATTTCGTGCATTCGCGAGATGTCGCAAAACAGTATAGGAAGCAACCTGATATGGCGCATCTCTAATATTTAGTTAGCACAAACTATTGCATTCACCAGATGGTAGCTGCAGATTTCAGTAGTACTGTACAATGCATAAATAAAATATATCCATTCATATCGCTGCATATCTCAAAATAGAGTTTAATTTAACAAGTTAATACAGCCGCAGAAAATAATACGATTAAGTCCATTCGAAAACAATTGCTCAATATGATTCAAATCTTTCCTGCTTTGTCATGATAAAAGTCCATTCAAAAACAATTGCTAAATTTGATTCAAATATCTCTTACTGTATCGATTAATTGATATATCAAATTATTAGCTAATAATATATAATATGCAAAAGAGAAAGAAAGAAGATATCAGTAAACTAGAGGCATTGGAAATGTGGTTATGGAGAAGAATGGAAAAGATTAGTTGGACTGACAGAATTACAAATGAAGAAGTCCTTGAAAGAGTCGGTGCAGAGAGATAGTTAATAAATGTGATAAGAAATAGAAAGAAAAGCTGGATAGGATATATTACAAGAGGGGATGGTTTGCTAAAGGTTGTATTAGAAGTAAGAATGCAAAGGAAAAGAGTTAGAGGAAGACCGAGACACGGAAAACAGGATGATCTGATAACAAATTCATAATAATCTATAGAGACGAAAAGGAAGGCGGAGGATGGAATTGGTTGAAAGAGTTAAATGCCATGGACCTGCTGTTAGGCAGTGCAGTTGAAGAAAAACAGCAATACTTCAAAATAACCATGAAGTCTTGACATATTTTTAATGACAGTGTTTGTTATTGATTCAGCTCTGCAAATATGTCAATAGAACTAAGGTTGAGATTGGGGAGGATATTGGGGTGGATTTTGGGGTGGATATTGGGGTGAATATTGTGGTGGAGAGGTCTGACAAATTTATTAAACTTTCAGTTCAGTTATACTAATAAACCAAAATAATAGAAAGAAAAATAAAAGTTCTGTGCTAACTACAATATACTGCATTAACTACACCAGCGTTTCTCTAACCATAGAATGCGAGCAACGAAAATAGTATAAATAGCAACTTCATCGAGGTAATCTCACAAAACGTGAGTTTTGTCATTTTTGCAACACGATATGAAATAGAAACTATTTTAAATAAAGTATTATCTATATTTCAAAAGTCAACTCCGCCACTGCATAAAGGCACAATAAAGCATTATCAACTTTGGGATCAATAGATCTGCATTTTCATTTACTAGATCATCATCCAGTCATAATAATATGAAAGTATTGAATGTGCTTACCAATCCAGCCCACTTATAGGCCCACGTATTTATATCTCTTGTCTAACTAAGAGTTTATACACTGCATATACAGGACACAAAAATGATTCACAACTAAATATAATTTGTAATCTAGTATATTTGCAAATAAGAGTTGATGCTATAATAGGGCAAGTTTATGCACAAGAGAAGCGTTAAATTACAAAACATATAACATTGTCAAAATAATAGCAGTTAATACATCGAATACAGTTAATAAGTTAAGTACATAACTAACACATCGTAAAGATTAAAAGTTAAGTACATAAAATACTACATGTACATCATCAACTTAATAAGTTAAGTACATATGTAAATATTCAGTAAATATACTTTACATATGTACTTAAGTTCATGTTAATATGTCACATAAAGTTGTAGAAAATAAATTAGACAAATTCTATTTAATTTTGAAAACTCTGTCATTCTTAACATGTAAAAGTTATGTATAATGTCCTGCAATCGTTATTACCATTTTAAATCTCACTACCACATATTTCAACTAATTCTTACTAAACTGAACTGAAAGATCGACTATGCCATTCGAAGAAAGCTTGTATACAGTACTTTGTCAAATATAAATACCAAAATAAAAAATAGTGCTTAAAAAGTCCTATCAAAACTCTTAAGAATTCATATTTTAGTAAGAACTCACCAAAGCAATATCATTACATGTCAAATAAAATCGATAACTGCATGTACAGGGTGAGTAAAAACAAAAGATAACACCTGCAAAAAGTTTGAGTATCGCAGGCTATTGTTAATATTTTCACATCAAACTTTTACCAATTACTGAAGGACTAATTTCTGATGGAGTGGCCAATTTTCATCCATTTTGGCACATAGATAGGCCAGTTATGCAAGTTTCAGCAGAGCAACCCTACCATTTTTGTCGAGAATCCTACCGACATCGCCACTGGCTCCAGCCAGTAGCATATACAGCAATACACACAAATAATTGCATACTTTTAGATGCATTGCATAGTATTTCATCAGATAAGGTTACAAGAAAAATAACCATCGTCTATTAATATGAAACTTCCTTTATTTGTTATTTTAGTTTCAAGTGAAAACTAAGATTAATTACATTGCTATCTAAATCAATATTTCAATATATTGATTTACGTAATCAATATATCAACACTGTTTACATGCTGAACTTGGAGGGAGAGATCATGGAGCATGGTTATTACAACGCAAAGAATCAGACGTTGATTATTATTTAGCCAAAAATAAATCTCACAGATATAAAATAATACCAAAATAGTAGCAAAATATCTCTCTCTTAGTGCAATGCCTACTGGCAGGTCCATGGTATACAACGCCTCCACGCTTCTCTGTCTTCCGCTTGTTTCTTCATGTCCACATACGAGTGGATCTTTAAATCATCTAATATTTATAATCTCGGCCAGCTTCTGTCTATTTTTCCTTCCATTCTGCCTTCTAGGAACTAGAGGCAGAGGCAGGCAAAATATAAAACTATAGTAGGCCTATATGTAGAAAATTATATTATATTATGTTCTACATTTTTTACACGGATGTATATACATAGAGTACTAGCCCAATAGTTTCAAAGAAATTGAATCTGTCAATCGTAAATAAAAAATCACAGTGAAATATAACAAATGAAGACATTCCAAATAACTTGACGTCAAAAGTGCAAATGTATTCTATAAACGTATAGAATATATACTTTATGAAAAACAAAGAGATAAAACCTGAGATAAGTAGCAATGATCATCGAAAGTTTGTTAACGTTTTAAAATGTTTTAGAAGGTTAGGTTCTTCTACATCAGTAGCAATTTATATATACATGTACATCATTGAAAATAAATTATTAATATATTTTCTACAATATCATTACATAATATTATCAAGTTTATTACATACATGTTTATCAAATTTAACATGATTGTTTTTCAACTTCAAAAAAATACAAACAGATTACGATAAAAACCCCACGAGCCAATGCAAATGCAGAATGCTTAGCCAAACATGTTGTTACAAAATAAATTAATAAATAATCCTGTTCCAGTGTTTATCCAAATTGCAAGCCCAAGGCACAATTCTAATTCGTCCGTTTTCACTAAACAGCACTCCATCGACCAATAAGTTCATTTTAAAACTGATATGGCACTAAGAGTTACAACACTAGGACTGATGGAAGTGTATTGAAGCGTTAAGACTTATTTAAGTTTTCACTTCTTGAGCAAGCAGGTATTAGACGTAGGGTGACAGTCTTCATATTCTCGAAGACCCGAGTGGTCTAGATCCCCCCGATTTAAATTTTCTCCAGAAGGGGAACTCTCCCCAGATTTTTCAGGCCACACAGAAGGGGGGCCCGTAGATCGGACACACACACACTGAAGTCCCTGTGTTGTGGGATTGAAAAACTTCCTGGGGACTCCCTCCCAGTCTCTCTCTATACCTCCACTGTAAAAAAAAAAAAGATCAACAATAATAATCTTTAATCAGTAACGATACATACAGCGTTTCATAAATATAAAATATATATTTAAATTACCTCTCTAAATACATATGATATAGATTGGTCAACACAGTTTCTAGTTTATTTAGATATTAAATTGATACAAAATAGATTTCCCTGCAATATTTGAAATTCAAGCAGAAATAATTAATAGAAGTATTTTCTGAAGTAAATTCGAGGAGAAGCAAGTTTTATCAAATATTTTTGAATGCAAGCTATACCAGAAAACATGTATACAACTACTGTTGCTACTACGAAATTTTTCCACAGATAGAACATCCTGCTCAACAATTGACACTCTTAGCATTCAGACTATATTTCTAAACTATCCTTTTTAGGAGACAGTTTTCCTTATTAGAATAAAGGTCAACATCTGTTATCACATTATACACTGTTAAAGTGCTCCAAGCTTAGATGACAGTAATATAACAGTCATGGATAGTTTGCCCAATCGCTTGTAAAAAAATATTCGGAAAAATAACCACCTTCCTGTCGTCCGAATTTCAAAGTAATTTAAAGATCTCGGTAGCACTCGTTTCAACAGCAACTTGTAACACAGTCAAAGGATGTCTAAACGATGTTTGAACTCATGCGACATACCCTAAGAAGAAGGCAAAATATCACAGAAATTTATAAACACTATCAAGCTCTATTTATTAAAATAGTTATTTAAAATCTTTAAACTTAGAAACTGGCATAGCAATATTGCACAATTACATGGATAAATTTCAACGTACAAATAACAACGAGATCAATTGCGACTAAACCTTTTTGTAGAGCACCAAAGTGTCGTGCCAGTCTGCTCGCTCCATTGAGTGTTACATGGTGGAAAAATCAAACGTCTTTTCTCTTCCATGTCCCTATCAATTACTCCCTGATCCACAATCTTCTGAGCGTCAACCAGTGCTTGGGTCGGCTTTCCTTCAGCATCATAGAACGTTCCAACCAGCCTTCCTGTTCATCAATCAAAAAAGGAGCATTTCATTATTCTGCATAATTTTAAAAATTAATTTAATGCTAATTTTAAAATAATTTATAATAACAACTGTTAATAAAACTACAAAAGAAATTGCTATAAATTTTGTAATCACGACCAGAATTAAACTGGGTTACAAGGGAAGATGATGATGATAATGATGATGATGAATTAATTTAATTTTAAATTAGAGATTGATTTGAATTGATTTTTGAGAGTTGAATTTATTTAATTAATTCAATTTTTTAAATTCTAAAACAAAATAATTATAGTTATTATTATAATAAAATAATAATAATTCCAAATTAAAATTAGTCACATTTTAGATGTGAATGGATTTATTAAGCTTCACAGATAAATCATATAGCAGACATATAGCATTAAAGTCTGCCTTGCATGAAATTTCAAAGACAAAAACTGCAGAAAAAAGCAGAATGAATATTTTATATTTTTACTTAGACTCTGTAACAGACATCCATACTGATTGATATTGTCATAATACAGAGATATGTAAGACAAGTTAAGAGCATTAATTTCAAAAGAGTCCTTCATTATGCTCATTTTTGGTTAATGAATACTACTAATTAGAACAATTTATAATAATAAGTACATTAATATACGTGCTGGTTTATGCATCGTGCCACAGTAGCACTACAAGTGCAATTAGTTGTACACACGATTGAATAGAACAGTTTTGAGTTTCTTCTAGAAATTTATATATTTCCTCAACCAACAGACCTTGTCTAAAATGTCCTAAACTTCTAAAGAGTTTCAGCAAAATATAAAGTCAGTTTCCTGCACGATAGCAAGCCAGTGACAGATAGAGTACTGGATTTGAATCTCCACCTACTGACCCGCTGTCGAATAATTTACTAACAAGCCACTGGCTCATCCGGTTAGTATCGTCCATATCAAATATTATACCATTAAGCCAGTATACCAAGTCAATTCGTATCCCGACCCTGGTTAAATTGGGATTTAAGGGAAGATGATGATGAAGCCAGTATACCAAGTGGCCTTTACTAACAGGCCAATGAAACTTCAAGCTTAATAAACTCACCCTTGTACTCATAAGAAGTATCATAAAACTTGACCCAGGACAGAACTTCCATCACTTGTTCTTTCGAGAATCCACTCACGTCATCGACAAGACCTTTCTCGTTAAACTCACCGGTAACGAAACCACGAGTTCCATCAATTCCTAGAAATATACAAAAGTTAATATCTTTTCATTGCTGTTTATATATTATTAAATATTATTATTATTGGTGTTTATTTATTATTGATTAAATAGTACAAAACAGATGAAAGTACGGCTTCTGAGGTGACTTCCTGTTGCCTACCTCAGTACTTGTTTAGGCGCTTTTTATGATATTGTATGCTGTGATTTATGATTTGTGTACAGCATACACAAATTTATGACATGATAAACTACTTTACTCTCTCTTAGTATACTGCCTACTGGCAAGTCCAAGGTATATAAAGCCTCCACTTTAACCTGACTTTTGCTTTCCTTTTCAAGTCGTCATACGAATGTATCTTTAAATCATAAAACATCCCTAATCTTGGTCTGTCTCTGCTTCGTTTTTCTTCCATTCTTCCCTCTATGATCTCTTTAGTAATCCTCCTTAGAATGTGTTCTGTCCTGCTCGTCTTATTTCTTACTGCATTTAGGTATATTTGAATCAACTCTCTCCAGGAATTCTTCATTGGTAATTTTGATTCCAGCTAATCTCTTCTAGTCTTATTCACATTTCCAATGCTTCGAATCTCCGGATATTCCAATTTCATGTCATTTATTGTGATATTGCATGTTCAGTGTTATACATAGGCTACGTATAAATTTGACATGTTGACATGAAGTCTGTATGATTTTATTTATATTAATTGGCTTTAGTTATGAGCCTGATGAGTCTTAGACAAGCATATAATAGCTTCCTGACTCTGTAATGTAATCTTATGTTATATTAACATCATCTCTTTCCTTGAAGACTCTCATCAGTTTTGTCTTTTTCATGTTGATCTTCATACCGTACTTCAATGTTTTAACTGCATATTATCTTCTGCAACCCTATCTCACTTCATGCCACCACTCCTTGATCGTCCGCTAAACCTCACATCTTCAACAATCTACCTCCAACTTTTATTCAACTTTCAATGTTTTTCACAGCCTCCACGAATATTGCTTCTGTGTAAATGTTAAACAACAGTTGTGAAATACCACAACCAAAGGTCTAGCAGATTAAATTATACATTATTTGTATTCATCATCATCATCATCATCATCCCTTGAAACCCAGTTTAACTAGGTCTGTATCATTAATGCATTATTAATGATGAATTATCTAGCTGAGACAAATTTATGAATTGTGTTACATTTCATTGATATATTAATGAATAATTATACATTCTTCATATTTTATGTAAAATTACACTAGCAAAGAAAAGAAAGTGTCTTATTATTTCTGTTGTGTAGCAAAAATAAGCACTTTCTTAAGAAGATTCGTACAGTCTGGACATTAACCACAGACACTGCAACATTTTTCAGATTTATAATACATTGAGTAAATATTTGTTTAACTGATAAATACACCTGCAAAGAAATCATAGCCGCCTCCCTTAGAGTAATACTTGGCACCCTTTGATACGTCATACACTAGACCGGCTATTGCCAGATATAATCCCCGGCTTCCTTCGTCTCCTCGATAAAGTAACAGTTCCTCCTTCGTCATAAGAATTCCAGTTGTGCGAATGAGAGATATCTCATTTTGTAGAGAATCGGAAGCTTCAAACCATCGCATAGGACACATCGATAGAAGTTCATAGAGTTTTTTACGTTGTTCTTCCAAGGACGAGTGGAACATTACGTAAGAGATGAGGGCAATGAGAATTGCCAAGCGAGACAACACTTCGAATAGGCCCATTTCAGCCAGATTATTGTACACTCGACTAGTTTTTAAATACTGCAAATTCTAAATATAAATCAAAAACAAATATTTAGTGTAACATGAAGTAAAAGTAATTTTGTTTTGAAATTCATTATTGGTAAGGTTAAAATTGAAAATTTCAGGAGAACTTTGTCATTTTTCAGTCCAATGAAGACAAGGGGCCACAGTAAACTGTCAAGAGTAATTAATTTTATGCTTATTCAATTTAATTGATAAGTAAACTTCTAGCTAAATGATAAAATCTCAAACATTTCAATGCACATGTATTTGCGAACTAGTTAAATTTTTAAGATAGGCCTAGTTGACTGACTTGATTCTCGAAATAGATCAAGTAAATATTAACATCCTATAAGCTTAAATTTAGTTAAAACTACGTGGGCTTTAGCCAGGCGTTAGCGTCTTGCTAAAACGCACGTCAAGTCAAATCTAAACATCGTCTGGTCTTGCTGCATTTTGTTAAATTCCTCCAAGGTTTAGTCCAATAATAAAATTAAGTCTGTATGACAGGAATTACGTTTATTGTTACACAAACATTAGTAAAAAACAGTAAAGAGCTAAATAGCTGCGTTAAATAAACAACATTATCAAATAAACAAACGATCAGCTGATTTAAATTCCTAGATAAGATTATCATCTATTGCAAAATTAAATTACTCTGTAGAAACAACAACAACAACATCAACTAATAACTACTACTACTTTCATCACTGAGTCAATGCCAACATCGAGAACTATTTAGCCAAACCCAAGTCGGTGAAATAAGCAAATGTTTCAATAACAGTGCCAAATTTCAATTCAAAAGTCAGTAAAGTGAGAAAATCAATCAAAAGAACGTGAATACAACAACACGCATTATAGTGAAATGATCAGCTATGTTGATATCTATCACTTTTTAATACCACATGTTTAAACCGTTTGGCAATTTATTCCATTTTCCGTGTAACCAGTCCAGTGAATGTCCGAGATATTACTCTCAGATCAGCGCGGCTGGGATTCGAACCCGTAAGGGTTCAAATCACCTCAGGATCTGTCATTTGAAACTTCATGACGTTACCTCTAAGCTATTGAGACATACAAGCAATTGAGTGCACTTGTCAATAACATCATCTAGGGCTATGACTAAAGACATGACGATGAGCTGTCTTAAATTTTTCTTTCTTTCCCATCTTTATTTTTCCCCTCCCTACGTTTGCAAGTCAAATACCGGTCCACGGCCTTCTTTTCTACCAAATATTTTAAATTCATCAAATTTTGTTTTTGAAGAAAGATAAATAATGAGAAAACTATTTTTCAGCATATCTGTTATCGCCCGGTGTATGCGAGAGCTTTTGTGTCGTTCCCCGGGTTTCTCGACGGTCGGGGTAGCTAGCACTGTTTAGACGGACGGGGTAGCACTGTTTAACCAAGGCTTGCCAATTTGGAGACAATTTCGTGCCGCGCAGATGCGCCCGACCCATTGACAATGGAGACGGAAGCTGAAGTAGAATAGAGAGCGTCCATTTCTATAGAGTCCATAATGACTTCAGCTCCCTCAATTAACCAACTCTCTCTCTCCGGATCGCTCTCCTGCTCTCTGTTTTTATCTTTATTCTGTATGATCTCTCTCTCTCTCTCTCTCTCTCTGCCTTTCTCTGCTTCTCTCTTTATATATATATATATATATATATATATATATATATATATATATATATATATATATATATTCCCCGTGTTGTGCTAGGGTGTGGTTGGACCACTGCAGAATTGGGCAACCACAAACAATCTGCCGCGTGTACGTAAGAGGCGACTAAAGGCAGGAGCTGAGGATGGCAAGAGGGGACCCACCTCACCATGAAATATTTTACCAAGGATTAAATAGTAATTAATCCACCAAACTGAGGAAGGCAACGGGAAACCACCTCAGAAGCCATATTTTTCCCAAGCTATAGGTTACATAAAGTATGGATAAGGCATAGACTTTGTGAAGGGATTGACTTGTTGATCTAAGGAGTGCTCTTATGGAGCGAGAAAACAGACTTTGAGTATGAATATGTACTTTGAACCTGCCACTTGGCAGTACACTGAAGAAGAAGAAGATATATACTATATATATATATATATATATATATATATATATATATATATATATATATATATATATATATATATATATCTTTCTTTGTGTCTCTCTCTTTTTGTCTCTCTCTCTCTCTGTATCTCTTTCTTTCTCTCTTTCTCACTCCCTTTCTGCCCCTCTCTCTCTCTCTCTCTGTCTCTCTCTCTTAAGATGATCCTAAATAGTTTATTTACCTGTTCTTCTTTGACTGTCATTTAAAACAATTCAACTCAGACGTTAGTTTCATCATCTAATTAAGACACAGGAAATGGTCCAGTTTAAGTCTTTAAAACTGAGAAAATAGACACTGCCAATATTATGATTTTGGTTTACAATTCAGAGGTTCCTAAATCAGATTTACTTGTTTAGGAGAGATCTCAGGTGCTCGCTCAAGTCTGTAGTTGCAGGAATCTTTATGGATCCTGACATACTCTGAATGAGGTTTTTTAATGACCTGTGCAATATCGATTTTTAACGCAGAGCTATCTAACTGGTAGTATTTAAGATATATTTAAGAACTTGGGCATGTCAAGCTGGCGTATCGACCGTAAAATTGCGGTTGCAATGACGCCGGTTCCAAATTGCTAGATCCCAGAGTGTTTCGATCTTGCAGAAACCTGTATTGCTTATACGACCATTGCTAACACAGTTATCACTATATGATAGAAGAAAAGCAGGCCTAATTCTGGCAACTATAGAGTAAATTATAGTTAAAATGTAGTCGTCATTATATCTTATTTTACACTGGAGCAGGTGGTGAAGTAAATAAGATACTTGACCGCGGATCAGTAAGTTCCGGGGTTCAAATCCTGGGCTCGCCCGTCACTGACATCGATTTCGAGTGAGGAAACTGATGTTAACCTTAGCTTTTACCAGCTTTTTACTGAAGTTAAAAATAAATTCTAAAGAATATAAAAGAGTTGGATATAAGCAAATTAGTATAGAAAATGAAAGAGTTCTAAATAGGCAAATTCACTGTGAAAGGCTATACTGGGCCCAGTGAGTTTGGAATCCATTTTCTCCACAGGCGTGCTGGTTAGAAACCTAGAAATCAAATCGCTTTGCGTGCAATGAAAGCTAATCAGTGTGAAAGACTGAATTTAAAAATGCATTTTAGCTTATTTTAACGAGTTTTAAATTAACAATACCGTATGGCAGATATATGGAAGGGTGTGGTCGGCTACTAGCCCCTACACGGCGGGATGAGGAGGGAGTGGGGGGAGGGAGGGAAGTACTTTACGGCTTCACGCCACTCGAGTACCTGAACAATGAGGGACGATTAATTATATTTGCGAAGAAGAGTTTGCTCCCATCTCTTTCTCCTTCATCTCGCTTCCTCTCCTGTCTCAAATCTCTGTCTCTTGTCTTCCCAATACAGTCCATATTTTTAAAAAACTATCGACAAAAATACAGCAAAATCAACAAGCAAACATTGCAAAGGAGAGAAGTTATGTTGTCAAGCATATCAAATAGAATATTTAATCAAAATTACACGAGAATAGTCTAACTGCAGTCTGTTCTAAGTTATTAAGAGACAGAGGATCGCAGGATTTGAACATCACATCTACGGATCAGTGGACTGATCAGTAGTAGAAACAGAGTGACAGAGTGGCAGAGAGAGAGAGAGAGAGAGAGAGAGAGGGAGAGAGAGAGGGAGAGAGAGAGAGAGAAACAGAGAGAGAGAGAGAGACAGAGAGTGAGAGAGAGAGAACGAGAGAGAAAGAGAGAAACAGAGATTGAGGGAGAGAGAGAGAGAGAACAAGCAGTTTCATAAGTAATTAGCATCGAGGCTAAATTGCAAAATAAATAATTTAAGTACTGAAATGAAAGGAACGGCAAGAAAGAGATGAACTGTAGAATGTGAGAGAAAATAGAAATGCATTAACGTTGTTTATATAAGATATCTACAACCACAACGCTAAAATTTAGTTACTATTGAATTAATACATAAAAGACGTCCGCATAAAAGATAGACGAAGAACAAAGTTGAATCAAATTGGAACAGTGCTAAACGAAGCACAGTTAAAGGCTATATCCAAACTTAACGTCTATTTCTTTTCCCGAAAGTACGTCAATTACGTGGCGAACGCTGAATTTGATCCCTGCATCAAGTACAACCAATTGATCCACAGTCGGGCAACTTATCTAACATGCTAATCCTGGGCTAGATGTTAATAACTTTATATGCTTTGAACGATTTCCTACGATAAAATTGGTGTTTTACGGAAATAAATAAAATACTAGCATATTTTAGGTATTAAAAATATGACGTTTTTAAGAACAATCGTAAGTGAGCTTGATTAAAAAATAGGCTACATTTTGAAACTAATAATAATTGCAATTTATTAGTTGCACAGAATGGGCAAATTAATTATTGTCTATTATTTAATTAATCATTTAATTATTTTAGAATTTCTTTATTTAATCTTCTCTCACGCATGGAAGTAAAACGTTATAAATATATACACGGAAGATGCGAATTGAAAGAGCTTTACCACACCATTAAAATGCTTTACCATTACCATACCATTGAAATGCTTTACTATACATACCATTAAAATTCTTTACCATACCATTAAAATGCTTTACCATTACCATACCATTGAAATGCTTTACTATACATACCATTAAAATTCTTTACCATACCATTAAAATGCTTTACCATGCCATTAAAATGCTTTACCTTGCCGTACATTTTAATTGCTTTAGAATAACATTAAAGTGACTTAAGATACAATTTGAATGCTCTACCATACAATTTGCGTGCTTTACCACACCATCTCTTTAGCTTTGGCGGATTCTCAAATGGTTAATGGCAACTATTATCGGTTAGTCTCTACACCAGGTTCTGTGCTCAGCTGAATAGGTTAAGGGTAAAGTAGAAGATGAGAAGCTGGTAAAGCTAATGTTAACGTCAGTTTCCTCGCTCGAAAGCGATGGCAGTGACAGGCGAGCCCAGGATTTGAACAAGCACATACTGATCCGCGCTCGAATATCTTACCGACATCACCAAGATGAGAAGAAAGATAAAGAGATTGAATACTAGTGAAAAGGGCGGAACGCGAGGAGAGCGTAAATTGATTATTTTGCAGACTTCTTTTATGAATGATCCCTTATACTTTAAGCCTATGTACTTACAGAATTAGTACTAACTAGTAGCTGTCAACGCTACGCTAGTTTTAAAGTGTTGCTGTAAGTGTAAAAGTGTCAATAGTAAAAGTGTGAAAGCGTGATGAAGGCGACTTTGAAAAACAATCTTAATAATCCAGTCGATGAATGCAGGGCTTATAATATGAATGCACGTGACAATGAGATTTAATTTCATTGATTTACTTTTGTCGTGAGAAATATGCAGCGAATTTTAGTTATGCAGAGTGCAAACCCAGAGCACTGCAAGATTTAACGCCCGGTTTTCTCCTCTACAGTTGATGAACATCGCGAGAGTACTTTGAAGTGATACTTCAACCTCTGGCTCGTTAGGCAAGTATGCTACATGTAAATGTAGCTAGAGACAGGCATGCAATTCGAGATAAGATATATTTTAGTGCTAGAGTAAAACTGGCTGGAGCCAGTGGCGATGGCGGTAGGTTATTCGACCGCGGATCAGTATGTGAGGGGGTTCAAATCCGTAGTTCGCCCGTCACTGACATCGCTTTCGAGTGAGGAAACTGACGTTAACATTAGCTTTACCAGCTTTAAAATTCTACTCAATAGCATGTGTTACAACTTACACATTTACACAATGACTGTCATTCGGCTTATTCCACACTTATTCTGATTAATTTATTGAAAACAGTAACCTATGGTACCGCGTCACCGGTTGAACTATATCGATCCTATACATGGCACGCATTCAAACTTTCGAAATCCTTGTCTATTAACAACATGTTGCTGCGACAGCTACGTAACGTTATATAATCGCTTAAAATAATCACAATAAATCACTAAATTCTACTTTTTACTAAACACCTATCTTACGAGACGTCAGTCAGTATATTATAATCTGATCTTGATTTGTGGGCAAGATTAGCTGCGCTATTGAAAGAAAAGCCTCGAGGACATGTCAGGGGCTTATAGCGACTTCGCTCGAATGTCTTGGGGCTCGGTGATTAGGGCCACATATTGTTTCACAGCTTTTGGTAGGAAGAGATAAGCGATTTCTCCAGAAGCTCCTGCTAGCCAGTGAATCGATGTCGTTACGCCTCATTTAATCCGATCAATTTTTTATTGAGTAGCAGCCGGGACTCCTGCTATTTGCTATGCCTACATTTTCATCTATATATTTGTATATAGAGCACTCAGGACTAAAGCAATAGAATAGTTTTTAATTAATTTCATACTGTTTTATAGCTTTATTCTGGAACATTTACGTTTGTAAATGTTCAAATAAACAAAATAATCAAATAACAATTTAGTAACGCAAATGTAACTAAAGAAACAAGAAAAACACAACAATTCAAAATGTTTCAATTAGTTAGGCCTATCAGTTACTGCTAGTTGAGTTCGTTGAATTTTAGGTTTAAATAAAAAACATTGAAATTCACAAGACGTCAAAATTTAACGCCAGTTTGTGTTTGGATCCGAAATGCTTGAGATTAGATCAACCGAAAACAGAGTTCGTTCCTCAAGCTGATTAGCCTAGAAGAGTCAGTAACAGCGGAGTATTGAGGGGAAGCTGAGTGGTTGAGCCTATATATCCTTAAAGATTTATGTATTAGATATATGTACCAAATATTAAACCTGTCATGGGCAGAGGCTCCTTCATGTTTTCTCTGCTCCGTCCAAATGGAACTCTCTGCCATCGACGTCTCTAATATTGCCTTAGGGCCAGGAATCGGACGTTAAATTCTTATTGATTGATTGATTTATCGAGTATTTGTATTTAGCCCAAAATATAAATGACTACATTGTATGAAATTTGCGCCTCCCCAAAGTGTCCCCTCCACGATTAATATCTCCACCTAAAAAATAAATCCTGGTATGCACTGGACGCCAATGTGAAAAGACTTCTGTATATTATAATCTCTCGCACTCTTTCTCTCTCTCTCTCTCTGTTTTTTCTAGTGTTCTGCCAAGTGGCAGGTCCATGGTGCACATTCATACTCAGTCTGCTTTCACGCTACTTATACAGCATTCGTTATAAGTACCATGAACTGTAAAAATTCCATACATATAAATAGCCTCGTGTCAGCTTACGGCTGAGTCACTTGATTGACCTATTCAGACTGCTTCTGAGACTAGGTTAAGGGGTGCTGTATTTAGAATCTCAGATTCAATTTATGAGCGAAGTCACCACAGTTGACCGAGGGGCCAAAGAGTTCCGCTCCATTTTTAAGGGTCTAGGTTATGCATCAAACAGAAAAATTACTTATAGACAATCTAAGGCAAGTACTGTTAGTCAGCAATTGTAGCGCTCCTTACTGAGCAGGGTCTATAGTAGACTTCGTGAATGAATGGTGCATATTTGACTCTGACATCTATACTAATATATAATAATCTATTCCAATTTATTGCTATCATCGATGTGACTGTAACAATATGACAGATAACGTCAGATATCATAACAATGTAACAGATACAGGCAGAAATGTAACATAAAATTCAAAAATGAGATGGAAAAATTGTAAGATAAGATATTTATATTTGTATTTATTTTATTTAAGATATTTATATTAGAATTTTGATTGAACAAGGTAAATTTAAATAGCACTAAAGTCCTATATCTAAGTATTATTAAGCAGTAGCCTAGATGAAGCAATTTAAGCAGTTAAAAAGTTAGCTTAGGAGAGCACTGGAAATGTGCATGTAAGTTTAAAGTTAATTATATCTAGCATCATAAAGTATTGACGGCGGGATTAGCGCACTTGGTTTAGTTGCGCGTCAATTATCGAAGTTAAGCTGCATCGACCTCGGTTAGTACTTTGTGGGCGACCACCTTGAAAGACTGCGTGTTGGTAAAAGCTTAGGAAGGAAAAAATCCCAGGGTGATGGAAGGTTATTCTTAAATCCGCGCCGGCTGCAATTGATGCGCCATCAAAAGGCAACGATTACTGAAAACCATAGAGAGGAAGGAGGAAATGGGTCTTAAACAAGCATCTGTGCTTCCTGACCCAGTGTGCCGTTATGTTTTTTTGTTTTATTATAGATGTATATCAAGCATAATGGTATCTAGATGTTCACATAGGAGGGAGAACGCTACAAAATTCTACGAATTTTATAGCATTTAAGTGGGGGTTCTATGATTTGAGAGCTGCTGGGATGATTCAATGTTACAGAGCATGAGGAGCAGAAATTAAATAACGGGCAGACAATACGATCAGACCTCTAATGATAATTCTATAAAGAGGGGCACTGTTTCCAGGTCTGTAATTAAATGAATTCTCCTATAACTGAGCGCAGTTTCTTAATGGAAATTTTGTCTGATTTCGTTACATGCTGATTCTAACAACTGCAGAATAAATATCTTAAATCTGAGTCAGTATTTTGTTAGACATATTGCTCGAAATCGTTATATACATGTAGGTGTCTTGATTTTGACGGCGTATTAGATCTTAATTTCTTTAGATATATTTCGAAGTCTATCTCAATCCTTCTCGTCTTTCTCTCTTTCTTTTTCTCTTTTTATTTTTATTTTTCTCTCTCTCTCTCATTCTCTTCGTGTCTCTCTAAGTTCCCTCTTTCTGTTCCACTCTTTTCTTTCACCCTTGGTTTCACTCGCGCTCAATCTCTCTGTCTCTGTCTGTCTGTCTGTCTCTCTCTCTCTCTCTCTCTCTCTCTTTGTGCGTCTTTCTTTTTATTTTGTAAATGTTTATTTTTTGCCTCTATATCTCTCTTTTTCTCTCTCCTCTCTCCCACTCCATCTCGCTAATTGGTATACATTTTGAGATCACTACAAAAGCCAGCTTCTGTAGATATTTACAGTCAAAACGTGAAGGCTAAAATTCGCAATCCAGACTGAGGTTGAGGTAAATAATCCCAGATAAGGAGGGAGGAAGAATTCTTGAAGGATGAAGGCGAAGACCCGAATGGAAAAGACCCGAATGGAAAAGTCGCGAATAGAAGAAAATAATCTTCCTCTAAATGTATGGCTGGCGATAGAATTAATTACAAGACTAACTTTTTCGAATGGAAAAGTCGCGAATAGAAGAAAATAATCTTCCTCTAAATGTATGGCTGGCGATAGAATTAATTACAAGACTAACTTTAAAATCTTCGCAAAATCTTCATTTAAACTTCGATCGTATTATAGAAAAGAGAGAAATTTTTAGGGGTAAAGAGAATTTTAAGGGGTACCGAAGAAAATTGGAGATAAAGCTCACTCTGAGGGTCAACACCCCTCTCCCTCCTACTCGCCGGAAGTCCATATCGACAGCCTGGACTCGCGTGGAACAGGAGTCGTCAGGGGAACAGAGGAAGAAAGTCGGACTAGGACTCTCCCTCTAAATTCAATCAAGCGCCGCGAAGAAGAATGAATAAGAATCTAATGAAGGCGGCTCAAAGCACGAAGACGTCGACGATGAGGTCGCCGTGGCTCAGAAGCTGGAGCCGTGCTGGAGCCCTGCTGGAACCCTGCTGGATCCCTGCTGGAGCCCTGCTGGAGCCTGCTGGAGCCTGCTTGAGCCTGGTTGAGCCCTGCTGAAGCCTGTTGGAGCCCTGCCCGCTCGAGGACCTCTGAGAATAGACAGGACCTGGAACGTCAGGCTAAAGTGCAGCAACCCTGATCGATATCACTGAATGAGTAATTGTAAAAGTTTTGTATGCCTGATGGATTTAAATAGGAATTATCAGAACTTTTCAAGTTGATATATAGATACTGAAAGTCCTCAGAGTTCTGTAGGTCCATAGCATCCTGAAGGTCCATAATATGGACAACAACGATTGCTCTATATATTATATAGAGAGGACTCTATATATTAAATAGAGTCCTACAGTAGAGCAATGGTTGTTCTGCAGTTTAGCGGATGTCAGTCAGCGACTGTCAATTCGATGTTGAATATATATAATTATATATAGAGTGCTAACCATTCTCCAAAAGTGCTGTGCTATTATTACTAATATTATTATTATTATTATTATTATTAAACGGCGGGATTAGCGCACTTGGTTTAGTTGCGCGTCAATTATCGAAGTTAAGCTGCCTCGACCTCGGTTAGTACTTTGTGGGCGACCACCTTGAAAGACTGAGTGTTGGTAAAAGCTTAGGAAGGAAAAAATCCCAGGGTGATGTAAGGTTATTCTTAAATCCGCGCCGGCTGCAATTGATGCGCCATCAAAAGGCAACGATTACTGATAACCATGGAGAGGAAGGAGGAAATGGGTCTTAAACAAGCGTAATTATGTGCTTCCTGACCCAGTGTGCCGCTATGTATGTTATGATTGTTATGATTTTTTTGTTTTTTTATTCCGTATAGTTACACACATGACATACCGTATGTGTTTACAATGTTTTCCTTTCTTAAGTTTCTGTTTTTGTAGTTTTCGTTATTTCCTCCATTCCTTTCCATAGTTATTAGTAATCGTTGCCTTTTTTTGTTATGTTATGTTATGTTATGTATGTCATGTTATGTTATGTTATGTATGTTATGTTATGTTATGTTATGTATGTTATGTTATGTTATGTTATGGTTGTTGTTACTAGTATTCTTATACTATTATGTTATTATGTTATTATGAATACAATGTTCCATGAATACAATGTTCCATGAATACAATGTTCCATGAATACAATGTTCCATGAATACAGTGTTCCATGAATACAATGTTCCATGAATACCATGTTCCATGAATACAATGTTCCATGAATACAGTGTTCCATGAATACAATGTTCCATGAATACAATGTTCCATGAGTACAATGTTCCATGGAATAATTCGTCCACGAAGATATTTTACGTTTCCATAGAAAATCTAAAATGGGCCAAAATGTTTTACATTTTTTCATGGACTGATCCAACCCAACATAACACATGTACGAACCAACTTAACCCTATATGCCATGGATCTCTATATATGTAACCAGTGTATAGAAATGTCTATTATATATTTAAAATATATGTAAAATTATATATATATATATATAATATCTAAGATTATATATATATATATATATATATATATATATATATATATATATATATATATCTAAGAGGCAGGGGCAGGCCGAGATTAGAGGCAGGGGCAGGCCGAGATTAGGTATGTTAGATGATTTAAAGACCCACTCATATGATGTGGAAATGAAGAAAAAGGCGGAAGACAGAGAAGAGCGGAGGCGTTATATACCGTGGACCTGCCTGTAGGCAGTGCACTAAGAGAGATATATATATGTATAACATATATATATTATATGTATGGACTATATATTTTAGATATATTTATACGTGTGCATACATATATAATTGTATGCATATATTTGCATGTATATATAATCATATAATTATACATGCCCATATAAATTATATTTGGGTTTTAATTTCTTCTTTAATTTTTAACTAATACAATTTATTCAAAGCGAAATCCATTAATCAATTAGTGTAATAATAGTAGAATTGGATAATTAGTGCAAGTCCTTCATAAATATAAATATTTAAATGATTTTCGGTTTTCCTGATAGTTGGAATAGAAATGGAAACATGAATGCGCTAATTGTTTCTTTTAAGAAAAGTCTATTATGATGCGTTTAGACTCTAATCGACTTTCAACCGTGTGTCCAGGACATTGACAGATAGACCAACTGCCAACTGTACATGACATAAGAGGCGATTAAGCAAAAACTGATGAATGCAAAGGGATTCACCTCAGATACCATATTTTGCCCAAGCTATATGCTATATGAGCCATGGATACATCATAGCCATTTGTGAAGGGGTTAACTTGTTGATCTATGGAGTGCTTTTTATGAAGCGTGAAAGCCAACTCTGCAAAATGAATATGTACCTTGGACCTGCCACTGGCAGACAACAGGAGAGAGATTCCGGCTTATATTCAAGCAGTTTTAATTACCACTTTATTCGGGCTATTAATTACTATTAAAATAATTAAGTTTCCATGCCTTTTCATTTATGATGTTTCCATTCATATGCTACTTTAGATTTAGATTATTATAGATTTTATTATATCAATGAAAGCAATATCAATGCAATTCATTTCCTTTCAGTGACTTCATTTGCAAGGCTACTTTAGTATATTAACTATGACCTTTTGTATTGAACATCCCCTTTCTCTGTAATCGCCAAACTTTACAAGTAATTTGTTACCTGATTAAGTAAAAATAATTAGCAAACTTAACTAAACATTTGACACATTTAGAATTTGCGGAGTCTTTAAATCGTATTTGCCATGTGTAGCGCAGAACTTGTCGTATGTTCCTATCACTATGCGTGTATTGCAAGTTGTCGCATTCAAGTCACTTTTCATGATCAATTAGCAGCGACCATTGAATCCTTAGCATTCAGTGCGACAGTTGTTTTGTATGAATGTTGTTAATAAGAGATGTGAGTGGAATGAATCCAATCCATTTCCGGTGCTTATCTTTCAATAGAACGGGTTCTAGCGAGGGATAGGAGATGTGTTAACATTAAAGAATCGACTCTGATAATTGGTAGTTTTTGAAAAATATTCGTTGGTCTGAAACTGTTACAATGATATCATTCGTCGATTTTTAGATGTTATATATATATATCGTAAAATCCCTTATCTTGCATCTATGAAACACATTTGCCGTAACTGGGTTTATTCGGAGACTATACACGTCAGTAGACCGGAAGTTCAACTAAATTACGAGGAGCTCAGGCGAGCTAGCAGCTCTTGTTAGATCTCGCCTGAGCTTCTCAAGCCGCACCTTCTTCTTTTCATTGTCTTATCGCTGATTGGTGAATGAAAGACTCTGAGAAATGATTGACAGAAGCTGTGTTTGTAATCCCTCCTCTTGAACTATTCTGCTACAATTATATAATCGAGGGGTAAAAAACCTTATACCTAGGGTCGAGACAAGGGGAGGGCTAGAGGGACTAAGCACCCCTAAAATCGGTGTTCAGCGCCTAACATCCAACTCCTTGTCCGTATAGGTAATGTATAGGCCTATCGGATAGGATCAAGCTCCCCTATTTATCTTCCCATTTAGCCCCCCAATTAGCCCCCCCCCAATTAGCCTCCTCTATTTCATGACCCTAGTTTAGTCCCTGCTTGAAGTTATCCTTGCTTCTTAAAAAATCTAGAAAATAGAATGAAATTAAAATCAGATTACAATATATTGAAAGTCGAAAGAAAGCATAGAGGCTAATTATATATAGGCCTACTTCAAGTTTTGCTTTCATCCCTAGCTTAAATTATTTTTAATAATCTCGCTATGGTACTTTTATCTCTCTTGTGCAATTAAATATTGGGCTTTAGTTTTTTATTTTGTGGTAATTTGTTGAAATATCTCAAGTAACGGAGACATGGCTATTTAATCATGTTTCTATCAATTGATTCCGTTCAAAAGTTCAAAAATTTCGAACTTTCAAACCGCTCAACATATGCCGTACAATTTAAATGTTACAATCATTCCTACATAGAGAAGCTCCATAATATTTTAATGCTGGCTAACTAGCATTTTATAATAATTGTAATGTCATAATTTTTGTTTAGTTCATTTTGCATTATAGTTTATTTTAATTTTAATTTTGATTATAAATGAATTTTTTAATTTAGTGACTATCTAAAATGATCCTATATATCCCAACCTCAAGGCAGCAGCTTGAACTGCTGCAGCAGCTTATATATAGCAGCCTGAACTGCTGCAGCAGCTTGCTGTTTTTCTACTGCTTGAACTGCTGTAGCAGCTTGCTGTTTTTCTACTGCCTGAACTGCTGCAGCAGCTGCGGCTTATATCCCACCCTCAGAACATGCTGCTTGAACTGCTGTAGCAGTTGCGGCCAGTCTTTAGTGTCGCGCGCTAAGTGAGTGAGGACATTGATTGAAGAATGCCCCACCGAACTCTTGTGTTACAAAGCACTCTGCCGGGCCACTGTAACGAGCCTATAACGCCGGGTCTCGAGAGCTCCATAGAACATAATATACAGCGGTTGTGTGAATGAGTGAACTGTAATACTCGTTCCCGGCCTCATTCAAAGTCGAACACAAGGGGGTCGAACAGTTTCAAAGCGCTTCAACAGTCTGTCACACGATTGCAGCATTCAATCAGAGCGCTCGGATTTAAAGCACTCGAAGCGAAGCCGACCGGAGCACAATAACGCAGCTTCTAAAGCCGTACGAGTTCTACACAGTAGTGCTGGGAATTGTTCTCTAATACGCATTATCGTCAATAGAACGGGTCATTCTCGGGTTAGCCTCTATTCGCGATCGGCAGCAAGTATATAGAACACTGCCGGTATATATAGACTAGCTATGTGGCAGCCGCAGTTCCAGCGTGAGTTAGGATTGCTTCGTTCGAGTGGTAATACCGGAGGTCTGACCATGGGCGCGGGTGTGTATTCGGATGACGTACATCCAGCTAAGTCGATGATGATGTCATCATACGGATCATCCCCTACGTCCCTTTCTCCAAATCCTCCCGGACTATCCGGTCTGGTTAATGATAGTCTTAGACATCAGCCACAACATCATCATCATCACCAACAACAGAGCTATCACCAGCAACAACAACAACATCAGCAGCAACACAATAATCTCTCATCCGGTGTCCATCATAACCAACGTCCAGAACCCCAAATGTCTCCGGGATCCCCGTGCAGTCCTCCCAGTTCATCCGGACCTATGAGCCGTGGCGGTCGTTCTACCGGATCCCTCCACCAATCCCTCCCCGGTGGAATGATCGGACTCAACGGGACTCAATCCTCCTCACACCACAATTCCTCCACGGGAACGAAATCGAAGTCGGACGAGAGGGTGAAGCGTCCGATGAACGCCTTCATGGTCTGGTCTAGGGGACAGAGGAGGCGAATGGCTCAGGAGAATCCCAAGATGCACAACTCCGAGATCTCCAAGAGACTCGGGGCCGACTGGAAACTTCTGTCCGAATCCGAGAAACGTCCGTTCATCGACGAGGCGAAGCGGCTTCGAGCCCTCCATATGAAAGACCATCCGGATTATAAGTACCGACCAAGACGTAAGAATAAGACGACAATTCTAAAGAAGGATCGATACGGACTTGGACTGGCCGCCGGAGTTATGCACGGATTTCAGAGTATGAGGGGTCCCGGGTCAATCGGTACCGGATCCGGATCGGCTTCGGATTTATACGGACTTAACGGATACTCTCACTCCGGTAACGGATACATGGTGCAATCTGTGGACGGTTCCATGTCGTACGGATCCAGTATGGCTGCCGGATCCATGGTTCCTGGTCTTGCTCATTACGGATACGGATTCCCAACTGGCGGATCAGCCGGAGCAATGGGATTAGGCGGATCCGCCAGTTCCTCTGCATACGGAAGTCATCTTGGATATCCAAGTTATTCGCTGGGTTCCTCTCCATATATGTCCTCTCTGGGGGTGACCGGTAGTGGAATTAAGCGAGAAAGGAGTCCATCAGGTGGATCCCATCTCAACAGTCATTCGGAACATTCTCCCACCCTCGACGGACGATTAGGAAATAATTCGAGAAATATTTCGGGGGGCCATGCCCCCGGCGCCGATCTGAGAGATATGATAAGCATGTATCTACCGACCGGGGAAACGAGGGACGTTTTAGGGGCGTACATACCCCCGGGCGGCGACACCGTGGCCAGCAATGCGGCGGTGCTGGCTGCTCATCAGGCTAGAATAATGCAGGGGCAGTACGGGCGGGGGTTACTCCCCGGTGTGGGAAGTGGATCAACGTCTTCACAACTTTCTTCATCCGTGGGGGGCGGATCCCCTATCGATCATTCCAGAGCAAATAGCACGCTACCATTATCTCACATGTAACGTTGTTGTTGTTGTCAACCCTGCATATAGAACACGAGGCTTGGCGTTCTAATCCTGCATCTGTACCGCCTATGAGTCTAGTGTCTAATGTCTATATATTTTCTTTTACCCTTCATCGCGTAGAGTATATGAACAGATAGCGATTTTTAATCGTCGTCGAGAAGAGCTACAAATCGACAGGAATGTCAATTTTTGTGAGCGGCGGTTAAACGGACAGCGAGCTATTAATTAGAATGTCTGTAATTGTATTAAAATTTGTGAAAATATCGCTGATTCGAAATCTGATTCAATCTTTGAGAGCATTGGATACATACTGGACGTATAACGGAAGACAATGTACGTTTAATCTCTCCATTTCCGGAGTTGATTTCAATCAAATTTAAATTCGATGAAAGGATTACACATAATGTCTCAGAACAGGACGTTTTTCTTACTTGGTATTTAGAGAATACTGTGAAAAATTTCGGATATACTCAATAGTCGCTCTGAAAGAGTATGTATTCTGACCTAATGTATATGATTTCTATTTTATATTGAAAAAACGCATAAATATTGATTTTGCTAAATGTGATAGTACTGAAAAATTCCCTTTTAAAGAAACAGTAATGGTCATAATCTATAGTCATAAACATGACAGTTTAGTTCTAGTATATAGCAAATCACACATTTATTAAGAGCAAACCTCAGGTGATTTTCCCTTGCATACCTCGGTATATTGCAAGATTCCTAGCGCCTTATATCTAATTTACGGTATTGTTTTATTTTGTACATTATTAAATAATAATATTAATTTAATATTTTATGGCAGGCTGATTTTTACTATTTCAGCGAAATTTGTATTTAATATTTCAATGCTTGATGATACAAATAGAAATATTTTCATATTTTATTCTATTATGTAGTATAATAGGAAGAGTTTAAAAGTCTGGTGAAGATTTATAATATAAAAAAACTATTTAAAAACTTCAAGTCAATAAGATCCTACTAGCGTGGAATGCAATACTTACAGAATAGGACATTTTTCTCCAACAATATTTCTGGTCCATACCCGTGCAGATATAAATAATAGTTAATATATTATTAATCTATCCTACGTATAGATTTTCCTTTACAGGAAACAAATACTCTGTTTAAATTTCAGACCCGTCGGGCGCTATTAGTGCCGACGGATTGAGACGATTTTTGGTTAAGCTTACCAGTTTAGTTCCTATAATCTGGTGGGATTGAGATGGTGGTGGTTATAACCGAATCCGTTACTTTAAACGTTAAGTGATTGATCGATTGATTAATCATTCAACAGTTGTTGACAACTTGTTGCAGCTGAACGTTGTGAATTTGAGATTCACAGTTTTTGTTTTGTAAATATTAACAATTTAAACATGCGATATACTTTTGTTCTTTTCAACTTTTATGACGTACAGTATGAATACAACACCGTGGGTATGGGATTACTTTTTGATATTACTATATTCGCTATACTGTAGTTGTGCATTGTTTACAAAAGGCATAGACATTTTTTCTCTCAATTTAGCATAGATATGCCCGATGTGGTTGTACAGTGGAAGTGCCATAAAATAAATCCCATATCTCAAATATGGAAATTCGGCGGTCTGTTGGTATATAGCGGCATCTGTAAACACAGATAACGGGTTCAAATATTTGTTGTACTCAGCGATTTACAAGATTAGTATTTCATGACAAGCTATTTGGTGATATCAGCACCATCATAATCAGTTAAGAAAATGAAAAAAAATCTTTGAATTTTATCAATCTGATTAAGATAACGTAAGGTAAAAGCTGGGATTTTGCAATGGCATTAAATTCTTTGCCTAAAACGAGTGTGTTCACACTTTGTCGTGATGATAATTAAACTTGAGATGAGCTAATAATCTAATAGTAAATTAATTTAATGCAATTATAGACTGAAAATCTAATGAGATATCTATAGGACATTTATTAAATAAAAAAGTAAATTTAATGAATTCTATCGAATTAATGAGGTAATTTTGTTACGTTCTTGATTCTAGTCTGCTAGCATGACGCACGAATACATGTAAATATTGTTTGAGAAAACTTTTATCTATCGTGAGTCGAAGGGTGTATTTGATATGAAGAATTTTAATTTATTCGCATGCGTGGCGTACAAGTTTGTGCATAGTGCATAGCAGTGCCTTGCCTGTATAATGTAGATCAACTAACAAAACATGTCCATGAGAATTTTTTTGACGAAGAAGATTATAAGTTTACAACAAGCCTCTTTGCGCTTTAGCATTTTTCATTGATTAGGTTTGAATATAGATAGTCAAAGTAATTCTACCGAGTGTTGTAAGATTGTGTGCTAAAATGAAAATTGACCGTAAGCTTTCTTATAATAATAATAGTAAAGGTTTATCGTCCGTTTCCTCATACAATGATTATGTCAGGGACGTATTAGTTGCCCTTATACTGGTAAGTTCTCGTTTACAAAAGCTCTTTTTATATGTATATTTAGACAACTCCATAATACAACCGTGATTTAACTCCGGATTCACCGTCAAACTATGTTATCAGAAAGTATGTACCGATTGCTTGGTTCTTGAAACCTTAGTGGAATTTTTTAAATAGTGGATTAGTTGCCCTTTTATAATGCCATTCTAAATGTTTTGTTTGATAAATGAGTATATAGTAACAGATGTTTTTTCCTCGAAATTATGCTTATTGTAGTAGAAATTATAATTGCGAAGCTTGTTGATTATTACATACAGTATTGGTTATGTAATGGTAATTTCCTAGGCGACAGGAATAAGACCAGGGTCCTGAAATAGGGTCCTCTCAGGGTCCTGAGAGGGGCTAATTGGGAAGACAAAATGGAGGAACTAGCTTCTATATACGAGGGGTTGAACGTTGGGGGGCTGCGTACAGGATTTAGGGGCATTAACCCCTTAGCTCACCCTAGAGTCTCGTTCCTGATATAAGACAGATCCTGAGGTGAACTGAACTCTCGTGGGTTCGAATCCCAGCCGCGCTGATCTGAGAGTAAAATCTCGGTCATTCACTGGACTGGTTATACGGAAAATGGACTAAATCGTTTAACAGTTTAAACAAATGGTGTTAAAAGTGATAGATATCGAGATGGTTGATCATTTCACTATAATGCGTGTTTACTTTACTTATAAGATAATGATATATTTGCGTTGAATGGTCATTTTTGGTCGCATGAAGGATCGATATTGATAATTAACGTACGATTGTGATATTAAAATTTTGAATGATATTTACCTAATTTATTGCTCTTCAAGGTGAGAGAATGTAATCGATGAAAATATTCAGTTACTTGGCTTCTTCGTGGAGTTTTCATCGATTAATTCAGGACAAAATTAAATTTTTTGCCATTATTGCACTTTAGGCTCTGCACTTTTTTCAATGAAAATATTGTTAATGAGACAGTATTCATTTGTCTTGACAAGGAAAATAAATTGAAATGTACCGGAATTTAACAGAGCTTTATATCGTGTCCTCCTCATTAGCATCATCACATGTAGTTATAAACCAGTATTTGAGGAAGAAAAGCAAAATTCTTATTTCAAACTCCTAACAAACCTATGTTGTAAATTTTACAAATTCTTTCAGTAAACTACTCACTGATATCATTCATACGTATTCCTATATAGGCCTAATAACTCCCTCTAGTGTTCTGCCAAGTAACAGGTTCAAGGTACATATTCCTACTCAGAGTCTGCTTTCACGCTCCATTAAGAGCAGAGCATAGATCAACAAGTTAATAATTTCACAAAAGCTATACCATAACCATACCATATGAAGCCCATATAGATTGGGAAAATATGACTTCTGAGGTGGTTTATCGTTGCTTTTCTCAGTTCTTGCTTACTCGCCTCTTATGGCAAGTGCCGTTAACGGTTGTTCTATTATTCAGTGTCTCTGACACTATCTAACCTAGGCCAAAATCTTTATCTTTGCTAAAATTATGGAATTAGGCCACTTCATACCGAGAGCTAACTCTTCATTAGTTATATTGCAGTAAATATAAAGTTGTCGCCAGTGACATGATACGCTTAGTCTAACCCGACAAGGCTTAACCCAAATACTTATACAGCAATTCTCTATACATGATATCAATCATCTTCAATATTGCAGTATGCTATTCGTTTGACAGCTTGTCATAGATATTATAATGTGTAAGTATGAAGCCAAAGGCGCATGTAAAGAGAGAAAGAATATATGGAAATGTAGACATCGTCATATCTTCTCAAAAAGAGAAGTAAGAGAATATAAGTGAATTTGTTAAGTATACTGCAGGCAAAATAAAATTTAAATATAACCGCCGTATAATTATACATGTATGTATAATTGTATATCTCTCTACAGGGACTTATGTATGTATATATATATATATATATATATATATATATATATATATATCTATATATATGTATATATACAGTATATATATATATATATATATATATATATATATATATATATATATATAGCACATATATTTAGACGATCATGTTAAGCGCGCATTACATTGAAATGATCATTGATGTTGACATCTATCACTTTAATAACGCAAAGATATTATATATGTATATATATATATATATATATATATATATACATACATATATAGGCCTACATGTACATATACCAGTCTTATTACTCTCTGATCGGCTGTGACGGGAATTGATCCCAGGATCTTAGGAACCGATTATTAAAATTTCACGTAGTTTGCCAACGCACTTGAACACTAAGCTATGAAAAGGTTCGTAGAATACATGCATTTGGTCCCATTACGTCAGATTAATGGCTTCTATTCCAAATACAATTCTACTATATAGTGGGTAGTCGTTTTCTAAGTCTGTGTCGTGGGAGTGTGGGTACTTTACTTTATTTAAACTTTATTCCACCAAATTCATGACAGTACGTAACACATGCAGTACAACTCAAACACAACATAAATCAACATTTATTTGTGTCATTCATTTGGCCTTTGTGTCCTTTTTCACTTTATCTCCACATATTTCTGGTGTACGATTTTACCGAAGTGAAATAAACGTTTTTCAATTCAATTCAATTCAACATTATCTAGGATCATTCAGAATCATCCAGAATCATCCAGGATCATCCAGGATCATCCAGGATCATCCAGAATCATCCAGGATCATCCAGGATCATCCAATATCATCCATGATCATCCAGGATCATCTAAAATCATCTAGGATAATCCAGGGTGCTGCGTTTAGGTATCTAATTAAGGTGAAGATAAAAATTGTTTCGATGTTTTTCACATTAAATTTTATTAACTATGAAGAAACACTTTGCGGTTTTGGTCAGAAAGTTCTCGAATCATCCGATGTTCGAAAAGAAAGATATGCACATATAAATTCTCTTGTGTAAGAGATAAAATCTTAAGATTATCGTGCAACTATATTATAAGAAAATTGAATCATGTATAAATTGTTTTTATGAACATGCTCAAATATAGAACCTGCACCGCAGTATTATGTTTAGTTTAATCGAATTTAGTGCATTTCCTTTAAAACAATACAATTGTATGCAGCGAGCATAATAAACATGCTTTCATTTTGTACCGACTTCATTGGAACCCCTACTCTAAAATTAGGATGTATAAATATATCGTGATTACACAAGATTAAACCTGTAATGTACACACAGCTGCTTTCAGTATATTACTTATCCTGATCCGCGAAGCGTATATAGGTGTTTTATTTCATAAATACTTCTCGTCTTTCACTAGTGTCTCTCTTTACCCTACTGAGTGTCTCTCTAAAGAGATTGCTGGGCAGAAGTATGTTGAGCGAAATATTAAATATTTTGGACATGGGAGCGGATTTTGTTTTAAAATCCTCCCCCAAATTTTCTGAAGTCATATCAAATAGTATTTGATTTATAAACACTTTGATTTTATTTTTATTTATTTTTAAATGATTCAATCATTTCACATAATAGAGTTAGAAAGTCTCACAAAAATACAGCAATTCACATGAAATGAAAAGGACACAAAGGTCCTAAGACTCTAACATGTGCCCTAATAAGAGAATAAAATAATAAAAGATTTAAGCATCTCTACAATACTATAGCATTTACAACATTACAATGTAATTTGTACATTATAATCTACTGGGCATCCTATTTTGTAAAATTCCTGTTAAAATTTTCTGTCTCGGACCCCGCTTTTAGAACTTAGTAGAAAGATGACGAGTAGAACGATGCTCTGAATGGGCGAACGTGCAAATGTCGAGCATACACAAAAAAGACTCAATGTTTGCTCAGACATTGTATTATTGCAATTCTTCACAGATTCACAAAGACCTAGCTGTGAACTCAAGAGAGAGAGAGAGAGAGAGAGAGAGAGAGAGAGAGAGAGAGAGAGAGAGAGAGAGAGAGAGAGAGAGAGAGAGAAAGAAAGAAAGAGATAGTGGGAGTGATATACATGTATATAATATATATAGTCTATATATATAGTCTATATATATATATATATATATATATATATATATATATATATATATATATATATATAGAGAGAGAGAGAGAGAGAGAGAGAGAGAGAGAGAGGGGGGGGAGAGAGAATATGACGTTGCTGACGGGATTTAGCCTATAGCTTGTCTCGACACCGCGTATATTTCGAGATTACTAGGCCTCTCATTCATCTCAACACTCACATGCGTTACTCCACACTCCACAGACATATATGTGCTATGTCACGATCTCTTCAAAAGCTAAATTTTGGAACATATAGGAAAACTGTGAAAAGTTAAGAAAGGCATTATTAATTTTCTACATGAAAGCGATGCGCAGATTTTGGTCATGAGGCGAAACAGAATTCATTGAATCTAAACAGAATAATTAGGTGATATTGGATTGCTCGATCTAGTTTGGAGACTGCATGGTGTCATGAATTTAATTAAACTCAGACCTTGGTGACATACCCATGTACCTAAATGTGGCCTTGACAATTCTTTACATTGAACTCCAAAAATGAAAAAAATGTGACCATCGTAGTGAAGGTATGTCTTCTTTATATTTTAAAAACTGGCATATTGTTTGACAGTGACGAATCCGAATGATTATGTTTACATTATATACTGTGAAATTCTTCAGTCAATATGAAGGTTTAATACGATAGAGATCGATTTATTTTATAAGTAAGTTTAGTTTGGGTTTGAAAAACGTCGAAAATTAAATGAATTATTGGAAATGAACAGAATGAAAATGTTCATGAAAATTAAACCAATGTAGCGTCTACATATTTAGCGCATACGCAAAAAGTAATTGGAATGATTTAACCAAAATTGATCTAATATTTCATTCTTATGGAATATATTACTCAACAATTCTTTGGAAGGTGTAGTTACTTATTAAAAATCGCTTTAAAAAGTCTGCATTTTCATGTAACAAAACTGAGCCTATACATTCTGTAAGCACAGTGCTATAGGTTACAGATTTCTCAGAGAATCATTTATTTGACTTCAAACACAATTGCATTTACAGAGTGATGATCCACGTGTATATTCCGATTGTCAGTTAGAACGCAAATAAAATTAACAGAATAAGATACTCACACTATCTCTATATCTAGTGTCTTGCCAAATGGCAGGTCCACGGTACAGAGTCTTACATGCTACTTTCGCTTTCCTTTAAGAGATCTTCATCGATTAACAATTAACAACTTAATCCGTTCACAAAATACTATGCGTTATCAAAGGTTTAATGTAGCCTATTGTTTGGAAATAATATGGCTTCTGAGGTGGTTTTCCATTGCCGTACTCAGTCTCCTCCTACGACAAGTGCAGTTTGCGGTTTGTTTATTTGTCTCGGACAATCACAACATATGCTAATTATAAGTTGTTTTCTGTTTGACGTTATTTAAGAGCACTAATACATCAGTGTTCAGCTGGAATTTTATTTGTTAAGAGTATAATAACCTTAGAAAATATAATTTAAAATTGGCGTTATTTAATTCCATTTGTATCAGCAAGTTATTTACAATTGTAAATGAGTTATATTTAATGCATTTTACATCTGAACTTTATTTATTCAGATAATGTATCAATGTTTCTTTAGTGTTCAAAAGGTTAAATGTATGTCATTTAATTCAAAAATACAATGTGCAATGAAATCTGCTTTATAAATAATCTTAATGGAATCAAACAACTAATCTCTGAAGTATTATAGAGATTAATTGTCAAGAAAAATAATACCGGAGCGTAACAAAACGATTCTACGTTTTCTTTTTCTCCGATAACGCCTCAGCTCATGCGCTCTTATTTGATGAATGAGTAACCTTAAAGTATTTGAAATATCTTTATTAAAGTTCATTTTAGAATTTAATTTGTATGCCACGACTTGTAGTAAGATTACGTAAGCAATTGGATGCTTTATTATAATTTCTTTTAATTTATTTTACAAAATGTATAGAATCTATTAATTGTAAAATTATCAATATAAATTGTATAATATACAATATAGGCTTATAGCAGTTTCACAAATACTAGTAAGTATCGTATTTGATTTTACAGTTGTACTTGGAATTAAAGAATAATAGTTTAAGAGTAATATTTCTGTTCAAAATTTTGTTTGATACCTAAACTGTAGTATAGAATAGAGAAAAAAGGTAAAAAATAAATCAGGCTTAGACCTGGAATTGATTTGGAGTTAGTATTTTAAATATTCTTTATTAATGACTCTTAGATGGCTTTTGATAACTGAACGTTTTGATTCTTATTTATCCGTGAATTAGTTTGATTTATGAACGTGATTTATGAATCATCAAAAACGATTCTCAAAATATTTGTATTTTGTTTTTACTATCTAATTGAGAAGAAAAGATTCGCTAAATTGGTATTTATTTATAATGAAGTTTAATTATTTTAATTTCAGAAAAGAATTTCTCTAATCTGTAATTTATACAGTTATATTACAGATCTAATTGATCTATAGTGATGTGTGTTGTGGGGACGTCCCTGACATCATCTCTGAATGAGAAAACGGACGTTAAACATTTATTATTATTATTATTATTATTATTATGGCTATACCTAGCCTCGTTAAAAATTAAACTTTGGATAAAATCATGTTGACTGCTAAATAATTTTCACTACAGATTTTGTGACAAATGTCTGATTGCTTGGCAGGCTTATGACATACCCAACATCATCTTCGATTGAGGAACTGGGCGTTAAGTGATGTGTGTTGATTTGTCTTCTGTGTAAATCTAGAGGTCTAATAGACTATGGATTAAAACATAGACGGAAGAGAGGTTCGACACCGGCCGACGCTGATTGTGCCTTCAGCGAAGAAGAACCGACGCTAAGCCTAGCTTTCTAAGCAACTTAATCGTCGATAGGTTTAGATTAGTTATAATAATACAATAAGCAGCAATATCTCTCTATTAAATAATTTTCTATGTTTTGACATCTTTTGTACAGCGAACAAGTGATATTGCCGCAGGCTGTGTTTCTATGCTCTCTACTAAAACTATCGTTGGACACACAATACAGAAAATAGACACCGGGTGTTTGTAATGCTCGGGTTCTCCGTATAGAACGATTGATACCATTATGAGTATACCATTAATCCCCTATTATGACGCTTTATTAAGTTGCCACAATATCCGATGAAGTCTGGCTAATTAACAACGCTATGGACAATGCTGCAAATCAATGAATCACATGTTTGACAATCAGTTGTAAAATTTATAGGCTACTTTGAACGAATGGTCTCGTACTTTCTAACAATTAACTCGTAATTAGACGCTTTGCATTATCCTAACTAAATATATATCGATGTATCGATCGACTTCAGTTTTTGCGGATTTGACGTCTGTGTCATCGTTGAATAATGATGCTAAGGAACATCTGCAGCAATTAATAAAGAGAAATTTAACTCACATTTCATCTTCTGGAAAGTGGCAGTCGATATCAAAGCTAAGATTATATCCAAAGAGAGGATAGATAATGAAGCATAGATTATCCGTGTACATTTAAGGAAAAGGGACATGATGTCATAGGGATGAAGTTGATAATATAATAATTAATTTAAAAATGTTTGCTTTGATATTTTTAGAGAGTTCGTACACCGTATACCACGATTTGTTGTGACTTTTCAGTAATAGATGTTGTCATTATTGGCGTTAATCATTTTACTCACATATTTTACTGCTAAGGGAGAAAATACATAACGTAGTATTATTTTACAATATAGAATACCAAAGTTGTAGAATACACATTTTCGACAATTTTAGGTCCTTCTATATGTTGCAGATGATATAAGAGTATAAGCCTATAGCCAGGTAGTTTTATAAAGAAATTGACGATTTAAAGTGTGAAGATTGACAATTATTAGGGACTGAAAATAATGAAATAGTGTAAGAATTGTCAATTTCTATTAAACTGAAAATTTGACACACTATTAAATTACACCTACCAAATCTTTCCTAAAGATACACACGCCACTAGAATTATTAGATAAAATTATACCCTATCGAAAGATGACAAGTAATGTCTACCGTCGTTATTCTCAATGCTTGATGTCATTATTTTCCATCCTCACTAAAGAGAAAACTTAACTTCAATATCAGCTCCGACCCCAATTATGTTGCCATTGTTGGACAATTGTTGCCATTCTTGTCACGGGAGGGCTAGGGGTGAACAGCTGTGGCCCGAACCTGTCTCATTTAAGTTTGCTACATGTGACAAACTTACATGACGTGCGGGGCTCAAATAGGAAAATAAATGTTACGTTTTCAAAAAAGATGAATTGTGCAATGTGAATATGCGATTATACATTACATCATGAAGCTCAGTGTAAATGTGAACGCTAACAAAGTATAACATTGGGAATAAAACGATGCTTTATTTGCACATTCATGAATTTTACATACAAACTAGCATCATTTGTACAATCTTGCATTATTTGCAAATGACAATAGTAATTTGATTTTTATACTCCTACGCGTCATAAATGTAGAAACCAGGTTAAACTTATTAATGACCATTTCTTTCTGTATTATAGTGTTTTGCAAGCGCAGGGCAAGTTCATGTTACATAAAAAGTAAAAGAAAATACGCATTATAGTGAGATGATCAACTTTGTCGATATCTATTACTTTCAGTACGACATATTTAAACCGTTAGGCAATTTTAGTCCTTTTCCGTGTAACCAGTCCAGTGAATGTCCGAGACTTTACTCTCACATCACCGCGGCTGGGATTCGATCTCGCGAGAGTTTAATTCACCGGCAGGATCAGTCATTTAAAACTTCATGACATTACCCCTACGCGATTGAGACATTCCTACATTTTCCTACTAGCATGCTGCTTTCAAGCTTCAGAAAGAGCTCTCAGTCGATTAACGAGCTAATCTATTCACAAAAGACTATGCTTTATCCAGTATACACAACATAAAGTAGCCTTTAAGTTGGGCAAAATCTAGATTCTGATATAGTTTTTTTGCCATCCTCAGTTCTTTTTCACACTTCTTTTTACAATACAAGCATTTTACGGATACTCTGTTCTTTAGTGTATCGGACACAACACGGCGATGATAATTAGACGAATATAATCATTTAATTAATCGTCTGATAATTATTAGACGATAGTTTAGATGACTAATATAAGTGTATATTTTCGTGCAAAGATTGAATTACAATGCAATGGTTCATTGTCAATGCTCCGTACAGTGATTTGATTGACTGGTTGATCAGTGGTGTTCTCTCAATAGCTGATTTTACATCGCCGTGTGTTCGACACATATCAGTGTAACTCTTTCTTGGCAAAACCCGCTATTTCTACACGTTTTTCGTAAGAAGATTACTGCATAAATAACCGATTACTCTGAATTTTGATAAACATGCATAATTACTGCAAAGATTTCAATTACTTCCAATTTTAGCATTGGTATTTAGTTCGCTCTTTGATAGCGCTTAATTTGAAATATGTGTTATGAGATGGCCAATTTGAACGATATAGAGAAGAAAAAGATCGAGTGTCTGTAAAATACTCGTTAGAAAAGAGAATTCTGAAGTGGCAGACTATCACTCTATTGATCAGCGATTTGTTTCAAGACGTTTCGCTAAGCAGTATCGACCATGACAATCCCTTCTATTCTCAGTTAAAACCTGCAATACCTAGACTCTGTTGTACTAAAATTATAAATTTAAATAATGTAAAAAATACGAACTCCTGAATACACCCTCGCAAGAATTAAAAATTTATTTATTTATAATTTTCTACGTCTATGCACACTAAGAAATTTGATGCTTGAAATAGTATCGACAGAATGTTGCTATTCCAGGAGAGGAAAATGACTAAACGAAGTTGGGTAGAAAAAGAGAAGGGACGAACGGGTAAGGAAGGGGGTTGGAAGGTCCCAACATAGCCATATATAGATCGATCGTCTCAGTTTCTATTCAATACCCAACAAAAACTCTTCAACAATAAAATCTCTCGATAATCTCTCCCTAGGATTGCCTGTCAATACTGGACGGGACAATAGGTATAACATCTCAACAACCCGTGTGTGCTGTCGAACAATGGGTGTAATGCATCGACATGCATACCTTTATGTTCTACCAGGCGACACGTGCACTTACCAAGTGATGTGAGCCGATGCAAATGTTTACGATGGAGGAGTTAACCACCGGTGGCAGGTAGAATCTGTAAAAAGCTTTTGATAGTGTAAATCAATAGAACTTACAATATTTGAAAATGAAAGCTTTCTTAAAGACTTAAATATCTTTGTTAAAACATTATTTTTTGACAGTATTTAGCTTAACTATGAATTAAGCAATTTTATAGTAAGTAAGCATCTTATACCATTGAAAATTATCGAAAGTAGTAAAGTTTATCTGATGATAAAGTTTACATGTTCATGACGTCCTTCGTACTGCAATATCGATGTCTCTGTTAATGATAGAAGCATATAGTATACAATTAGGTTGCATTGAGATCTACAAGAGTTTGATGAAGGTGCAAGTAATAGAAATCGATCTAAAAAGTCTCCTACCTTTCTAATGGTTAAATTAGTTTCAAATGGCCAAATACGGCTATAAAATTCATTTTTGCTTACAGAGGAGTACTCAGATGATGTGATTGTGTCTGTGGTTAGGAAGATATTGAACGATCTATTTATATTACTAACAAAATAGTAGTCATTTTTGTAGAGATAACATTATGATTAGACGATATTAACCACCTACTGTAAACTTCTACAACTAGCTTTATCTAACCTGCTTCGGAAAAATCCACTATCTCTTCTAAATCTAGCTAGCTCAGCGACTAACTTTACTCTACTCTACCGTTTCGAGGATAAAAATTCTAATTGACTATGAAGAACGTAGCTCGTGTTGTTTCTATGGCAACCATCACGTGATCGCTTTAGCTGAATTGCAGAAATACGGTGGTTTTGAGTCCAGATTTCATAACGTAGCAGAGGGTCTCTTTCCAAGTAAAGAAATATTTGTAATAATATTGACAAGAGTGGATGTGTGCTTTGATAATTCTACATTCATAAATATAGGCCTATCTCATTTCAGCTACCATTATCAATTTCTACACAAAGGTGATTGGATCTAGTCTTCGGATTAAAAGACTTTTAATTATGACGCTAACTTTATTGTAAAAATCGCATGTTATATTTGATATCTTTTGAAGTCATCACACTTAGTTAAGTATCAATCACAGGTCTAAACTGCAATTTATCATTTTGAGAACAACCTCGATTATTTTAATTAAGCTTATAAGTATATTTGCTTGTGTCTTGATTTGCTGCCTTTGGTTGAAATAAATGTTGATATAAAAGTACAGTGTACCTTTTTCATGTTTAGAAATAAGTTGCCGTTAAAATAAATTAGATAAAATAAAGTATCTCACAACGCGACAGTCTACTTAGAGACAAAATAGTACAGAGTTTTGCTTAGAGAATTTATTGTTTCCATATAAATAAAAGAGAGATTATACCCAGATAACTGGCTGTAGCCAGCAGTGAAGTCGGTAAGATGTTCGACCGCGCAACAGTATGTACGGGGTTAAAATCCTGGGCTCGCCCATCATTGACATCGCTTTCGAGTGAGGAAAGTGACGTTAACTTTAGTATTACCTTAGCTTTTCCAGATAACGTTAACGGCATTGTTGCATAGGTGTACTGCTTTCCTGCCCACTCGTTGTTGTTGCCGAGGGGTTGCTCATTTGTTGCACGCACTCGTGATTAGAAACCTGCGTCAATTGAAATCGTTTGTTAAAATTTGGCTTATTACTCGCTCGTCATCGGTTCCTTGTCGTTCTGTATAGTCAGAGAAATGGAGTCTCTTCATTGTTTTGTAAAATCTCAACAGAACGGTACTTAACGGTTTTAATTTGACAGTGGACGTATTTAAGCAACAGCAATGAGTTTTGTATGAGGAAAACTAATTGCGGTCTTTCTCAAAGTGGCGATGTCGTGTTCTTGAGGTTAATGAAGTCAATTATAGTACAGCACTTGATTTAACGCCTGTGTCGTTAACTGATGACGACACAGGCGGGAAGTCTTCTTTAAGCATTGCGAACCAAAGAAGAAGAAAAACTAGTTTCCGGATATCGTCCTACCTTAAGGTCCATGTTTAAAATCCATATAATAGCGTGATCCAAACCAAGGTTTTCACTATCTTTATCAATTTGTGGCTTTTTAGACTTTTTATTAAAAGTTCCATTCTATTACCGAAAGACTCTTTTGCACGTGCAGTCCTACAGAAGACGAATATATCAATTGGTAAAAACACTATCCATTTTTCCGATATCGGAACTACTTTTTATCCAACTGACGAAAAAATGTTATTAGCTCAGATGTCAGATATTAGAACTGACATAATAAAAAACCTTACTAAGCAATGCACCTCTTCCTGACTTAACCTTTAATCATTATAGGCTAAATAGATTTCTCTTTCATTGAACTCTACGTATAATAGAGTCTAAGTATAATAAATAATAATAAAGGTTTAATGTCCTTTTCCTCATACAAGAATGATGTCAAGGATGATGTCGGTGAATGCATTAGGACTAGCATTTTTAGTATGATTTAAACTGAAAGGTTTCGAGATTATTATGTCTAGCGAAGGTTTTAAACGAGTTGGTTATTGAACTACTAGTGATCCTATACTTGCAGTACGTAGAGAAGATAGTGTAGGAGTGTTAGCCTCGGTGCAATGAGGCGTTAAATAAGATGAGGAGCTGAGAGGAAATTAGTGTCGCCATAGTGTAACGTAACACACCCTGTTCACACGCAATGTCTAGAGTCTTGTAGCATCGGCCCTGTGCAGGCTACGACACGGGAAATTGAATTTCAATTTTAACCGTGCTCCAGAGGTAGGGGGGAATTTAGGGTTGCGGGGGTAAAAAGCTTGTAAAACTCATGTTTACGTCAGTTTCCTCACTCGAAAACGATGTCAGTGAAGGGCGAGCCCAGGATTTGAACTCCGCACATACTGAACCGCCGTCGAATAACTTATCGACATTGCCACTGGCTCCAATGGGATAATCTATGTCCTCTCACTACGGTAAATAAGAACAAAAACATCTTCGTTTTTTCCAAAATAACGTAAATCCGAGAAGCTTGGTCTTCGATTCTCAAATTTGACAGGGATCGCTTTAGAATTCTTCTTAAACAATGTGCGTAATACACATACAAGGAAGGCCCTATGTGTATTGTATATTGTGCCTTCAATGTGCTTGAGTAGGTGTATTGTGTCATCAATGTGCCTGAGTATATGTAATTTGCCATCTGAAAATGAAGCTGAAAATTCGAGAAATTGACAATAAATTACTCTATTAATTCTAAATAAATGAAGACATTTTTCACTAAAAAGAATGCAATTTATTACTACACTTAAAAGAATTCAAATATCCTGCAATGAATCTGCATGAAAGAGAAAAGAGGCGGTACCATATAGCACGATGACGTCACTAAGAACCGCCCACTACTCTAATGACAGAAACTTTGCAGTAATGAAAGCTGAATGAGGAAATCATTCCAGGGCAAGGAAGTGTTTCCAGAGTCCCGTGGAGTTAAATATGGAAACGTGGGAGTGTCTGTAGTACAGGAAGGATGGTGTGACAGATTTCCAGGTGTGAAGATATTAAATAGTGTTTCTATTTGAGAAATACCGGATAATTAACGTCTTCTTTTATCAGCGTATAGCCTGCATGTCAAAGACTTAACTAAGGTTGTTTGATAAAGATATAGGTCTCTAATTATCAACTTTGCAGGTGTTGCCATTTTGTGGATTGGAATAACTTTGGCAATTTAAAAAAGATGAAAATCACTAAGTTGAAGGGCTTTTTTAATAATGTGATACAGTAATACAGTAATAACGTACTAAGTAGACCTATATTATCCATTGAAATCTATTATAAACACCATGTATTGAAATGTATGACTAAAGTGTGTACTTGTATATAGTGAAGGACTCCGAGTGCTGACAGTAAGTTGAGTAAATTAAGTTGAACTTTTTTGACCGGACCGGCACTGTTTAGGATCTTTTATTTCTCTTCAGCACGTGTTTTTTCAGATCGTTTGGGTGAATCGATTTGTAGTGACATGTGATGGGGGGACGTCCCTGACATCATCCTTGTATGAGGAAACGGACGTTAAACCTTTATTATTATTATTATTATTATTATTATTATTATTATTAATGCTCACCTGAGAAAGGAAATGTATATGTATATGTATATATATATATATATATTATATATATATATATATATATATATATATATATATATATAATATAAAATATATATGTGTGTATCTATGGATATATACACAAACACACAAACAAAAACAATCCTAATGTGTGTGTTCGTATGTCTGTTTGTAGGTAGGTTTACAGAGAGGAAAAAGAGAGAAATAGAGCGAGAGAAAAAATTGTATAGAGACAGAGAGAGAGATGGAGAGAGAGAGACAGAGACAGTCACAGAGAGATAGAAAGAGAGACAGAGAGAGATAGAGATAGAGAGAGAGACAGAGATAGAGAGAGAGAGAGAGAGAGAGAGAGAGAGAAAGCCCTGGCACTCTTTTAAACCAGAGATCTACACACACTTTGTGCGGATCTAACTATTTACACACCGAACACACGGCACACACTTCCCCTACCACACCTTCCAACCCCCCACACATACCCCATGTGATAAGCCACACCTCCTATCACTACAGCTACCTCACCCATGTGATAAGCCACGCCTCCTATCACTACAGCTACCTCACTCATGTGATAAGCTACGCCTCCTATCACTACAGCTACCTCACTCATGTGATAAGCTACGCCTCCTCTCACTACAGCTACCTCACCCGTGTGCTAAGCCACGCCTCCTATCACCAACCTCACTCATGTGATAAGTCACGCCTCCTATCACCTACCTCACTCATGTGATAAGTCACGCCTCCTATCACCTACCTCACTCATGTGATAAGGCACGCCTCCTATCACTTACCTCATTCAACACTAGAGCCTCTGAGGAATATGTGAGTAGTGTTAGTTTATTTTGTGCTTTTAAATCAGCAAGTAAAATGTGTTCTTTAAAAATCAATTTATCAAATTTTTTTATATAATTTAATTTATTGTTATACTGATTATTTGCTCGAAAGATGGATCCTTCCAGAATTAAAGCCTCTGAAGAGTAAATGAGAAAAATAAATTTATTATTGTCATAATCAATTAACGAAGTTTTGATTAAAACAGCTACTCATAGATCTGATCGAGAGTTTGATTAACATGAAATGGATTGCTGATGGCAGTGTAATTGGCTATATTTTACTGAATATAAAACTATTATTAAATTATTTATTTGATTATTTTTATTGAATAAATACTTAACACGGCTTTTATTCATGTCGCTCATTAATACTTCAACCATTTTGTTGAATATATTTCATCGTATCTTTCGGACATTCACTTATAAATCAGTCATTCAGTTCTCTTTCTTTTTTCTTTTTCTCCCCCTCTGTCAATCATTCTCTCGTTCTACACCATCCCCCTCCCCTTCTATTTCTCCCCCACTCTCTTCGTCAGCTCGAGGAGGATATGGCACGACTGACTTGTTGGCAAATAAAAGAAACTCTCTCTTCACACATTTCTGCTCTAACTACAGTGCTGAATATAATCTGACTCGATGTTTAAGATCTTTCTTGTCGCCCAGTTACTCTAGATCTTGTCAATTCAACAATTTCTTAAATATTTAGTTTGAGTGGATTTTGGTTAGTGAAGGTTTTCTTATCGCACAATTGATATTAAACAGCATCGCATTATAAAATTTATACTAATGTGCACTTAGAACGTCATGGAATCTTGGAATGTGAATTTTAACTGAAATATTTTAATCTAGCTTGTCATCGGCTACTACTTTTGCGACAAGAGTTGAGCCAGAGAGAGATAGAAGTAGTTAAATCTCACTGGAGTGTAAAAATATTGATCATCAACTATCCAATGTAAATTAACGTAAGTAGTAGAAGCGAAGATGATTTCTCCTTCTCTTCAGGAACTCTCGTAACAGTGGCCATTTGGATTCGAAATCAGCTCTTACTGATTCACAGTGTCAACCTTACCAATAATACCTCTCTCTCTCTGTCTGTCTGTCTGTCTGTCTGTCTGTCTCTCTCTCTCTTTATATATATATATGTATATATATATATATATACTGTATATATATATAGTTATATATATCTTAGTGAACTGCCTACTGGCAGGTCCATGGTACATAACGCCTCCACTCTTCTCGGTCTTCCGCCTTCCTCTTCATTTCCACATATGAGTGGGTCTTTAAATCATCTAACATACCCAATCTCGGCCTGCCCCTGCCTCTTACATGTATATATATATATATATATATATATATATATATATATATATATATATATATATAAAAATTTATTTATTTATTGCTTTATTTCAGGCGTAAAAACCCATACATGAATCTTGCACATAGAACAATGCAACAAAAACCAGAAAAGCAAATAGTCTGCGCATAAATTGAGCTATAGGCCTAAAACAATTACTTATAGAATTAGGCATACAAGGCTATAATAGGTTCAGAACATCAAAACACTTAACTAGCATATTAGCATTATCCAGCAAGCACATTCTAAACTTTAATCTGTAATTTGAAAGGATAGTATCAAAACTAGGCAATCCGGTTTTTAGCAGCGCGATGGTTAGGCTGCTGTAAGGTTTGTATCCAAAAAATATTTTAATACATTTATTATAGCGAGATCGAAACTTCTCTATTGAACCTATTGTAAACGACGACCATAGTGCCACATAATAGAAGCACATACAATAGGATTTGAACATGACCTTCTTAACATTAAGAGAGCAATAAGCAAATCTACGCTTTAATATATTCGTACGCATAAACATACCACGTATTTCACGCTGTATATCATTATTATCACGACCATCATTGGTTATAATATGACCTAAATATTTAAACTGCGTTACATAATTAATAAAAGAATTGTCAAACTTAAATCTTGGAAATTCCTCTAATACTCTCCAATTTCGATCCTTAGGAGCAAATATCGTGGCGACAGTTTTACTAATATTAAAAGACATGTTAATAACTTTAGCTTTAAACTGAAGCACACCTATTAAATACTGTAAAGCTCTCTACGAAGGAGCAATGAGAACGATATTATCAGCATAATTATGCAAGAATGTTAATTAATCTATTATTAATTGCAGAACCAATCCCGGTATCTACTACAGCTCTAACCATATCGCGTATATATCTAGAGAACAAATATGGTGAAAGTACACTTCCCTGACGCGTATCATTTCCAATGTGAAAACAAGTAGAAACAGAATTACGCCATCGAACAAAGCATTGCTGCTTAGAATACCAGATTGCAAGAATAAATATTATACTGATGTTAATGTTATCGTCTAGTAATTTTCCAAACAATTTCCAGTAATTAACTTTATCGAAAGCTTTACTGAAATCAACAAAACAGGTAAAACATGACTTCCATGATGTCCATAATACGCGATAGTCTGCTTTAGTACATGAGTACATAATCCAGTTGAATGGCCAGACCTAAACCCAAACTGAAAATTATCATAATCAGAAAGGCTATGTATAGATTGCGCAATGAGAGATTCAAACAATTTAGATAATGCATTAGAAATTGCAATTGCTCTGTAATTATTAAGGTCAGATAAATCGCCAGATTTATTCTAAACTAGAGGTATAATTACAAATTGCATAAATGAATTATGCAGATGACTATGTTTTAGAAACAAATTATACAACATGTTTAAATGAACGTAGAGACTAGGACACGCGAATGAAATTGCCTCCATGGAAATGCTATCTGGTCAAGGAGATTTTCCATGCTCTTGCAATCTACAAATATCTATAATGTTACTAACAGAAATGACGAAATAATTCTTAGGAGAACAGTTAAGGCGATCCAAAAATGCATTTTTATCGGCATTATATTCATTGATTCCTAAGGCGCAATCATAATAAAGATGCTCAAAATGATTACGCCAACGCTCCACAATGGCGTTGTCAAGGTCGATTCGATATATATATATATATATATATATATATATATATATATTAGTATATATTTAGTACGTATTTGTATTTGTAATTGTATATTTAATAAAGTATGTAATAAAACTGATGGAAAAGTAAAGTTAAGATTTAAAGTATTGAGTTTTATTAAAGTGAGATCCTAGGCGGTAGCTAGGTGAGGGCAAGTGACCAATGAGGGCATGCCTAAACAGGAAGGAGAGGGAGATCCAAGATGGCAGAGTGACAACACGGACGTAAAACGTGCCAAGTTGAAAGAGTTTTAGGAGATTTGAGGAATCTCAGCAGTTGACGAATTGAGAGCAATTCGAAGGGTTCGGTTATTCGAACTAATTTGTAGTCCATCGAACAGTTGATGAGAAGGGTGTGATTCGTAGAGGATCGAAGAGGGAAGCGAGTTCCATCGAAATATTCTAACCTAGGGCCAATATTAGAAGGTATCCTAGTAGACGAATAGTCGAGAGAAAAGAAAATTAAAGCGTAGGAATTTATGCTAGAGAGCGTAGTAGTAATTGTATGTTATGTAAAGTACATGCTTTGCAATATTTAAAGTGAACTGTAATTAGATACAAAAGTATAATTTTAAGTTTTTTGTAATCGTTCTTAGAGAATTAGTCTGAGCATCTGCTCTCAGAGTGGCCTCATGCTTCTTACAATATCGCAATGCCAGCTTAAATTGAGCCCTAGATTTCTTCATAGACTCAAATAATACGCCACTTTGAGTCCTTCCTGCATTTATCCAATCTAAGAAAGTTGCTCTTGCATGAACATGGGATTCTCTAACATAATCATTCCAACCTGGCACAGTATAGTCTTTACTTGCAATAGTTTTCATTAGGATACAAGTGTAACATGCATACTGTATACAAGAAATAACTGATTTATAGTAATCATCAACAGCATCAATACAACTACTTCTATCACTATTGACTTCTCTGGTACCATCTCTAGGTGGGGAGACAGATAATAGGCCTTTATCAAAACACCACTTAGGAATACGAAATTTGCTAAGCTCTTCACATAGTACAGATTGATATTTACGAATATATACATCATCCGCACCTGACCAATTAGGAACTGTAGTAGGAATAGATGAAGAAAAGTGACTACCAGTTGGAATAACTGGTAGCAAATCTATAAATCTTACAAACAACGGTTATTATGGTCTGAGCTAATATATTCATATTTAATTTCACAAGATTCAATTATATTATCAAGAGCAGAACTACATACTACATGATCAATCCATGTAAAACTATTATTATCAATGTTACTGTAAGTAAACGCATGAGATAATTTATTTAAATCGGTTAGGACTAAATTATTTTCAGTAACAAGATTAATACACAAAGGAAAAAATCTTGAACCGTACTGGCAATTAAAATCACCAGCAATTATGAGTTGAACTGCATCGCATTCAGTGTACAATTCTGTAATAGAAGAGCACACTTCAATATAATCTTCAAAACACTCACGACTACCGTAATCAGTGGGCATATAAACGTTTACAGCTAATGTTGGTCCTATATATAGTACTCAAAATCAAAGTACTCAAAATCAAAGCAGTCAATCTAGAATTATTAGTAGGAATATGAGTAATGAAAGGACTAAGCCTCTTATTATACAGAATACCAGTGCCTCCATATGGCCAACCAATAAGAACATCAGATGTAACATCAACAGCAGAACTTCCCATTGATAAAAAATTATAATGAAGACTTCATAAAAAATTAATTTCATTAGGAAGTAGCCAATGTTCTTGTAAAAATAACATATCACATTGATCACATATGGAACTAATTTCAGTTGTCGAGCTTTTGACCGATCAACAATTGAATGTACAAAGTGTAATATTCTTACTGGGATTTTCCATTACTGGGCTTAAAATATCTCTTAACAAATACCCCTTGTGGCCAAGGATCCTTTGACATGAATAACTCTATGGCTCTGCTCATGTGAGCAATATCCACACGAATAGCTACATGATACGACGAGTAAAGATGTTCATGTTTAGACTGAAGTTTGTTACAAACGACATCAACAACATTAACATCACCCTTAATTTCATTCACGCACGTCGACAACTCGTCAACAGTAGTTGCTGTATGTAAGCGACACACAAACACATCTACCGAACGAGTGATGGCCGCTGCCTTGACAGTTTTATTGGAGGTAGATATTCCGACAACATATTTTCTATTGTTCTTTTGAGTTTCGGATGACCCAACATTAGGCTTGTTTTTATTATATCAAGGATCGATATCAAGACATTATATCAAGGATATAAGGATTATATCAAGACTATATAGGCTATATATATATATATATCTATATATATATATATATATATATATATATATGTGTGTGTGTGTGTGTATCACTGTCTCTCTCTCTCTCTCTCTCTCTCTCTTTGATATTTATTTTTAACGTCTGTTACTTCGCGAGTGCTGACAAAACATCGATCAGTTGAAATTAAATACGTAATTTCTTTAAGATAATCATTTTGAGCTTTTCATCATCCCCGGACGTTCCTTTTGGATGTGAAAAAGTAAAACTTATCTCGTTGAACCTTACACATTTATCAATTTGAAAATTAATGTGAAGTAAAGTATTAAACAGACTATCTAGGCTACTTGTAGATTTTCGGCGAATAAAATAGCGGTGTTCCCGGGATTAACAGGTCCAAGAAAAGTTTTATTTAATCCGGCGTGGGATTACGGAATTGTGGCCGGAAATTGCAGGAACTTCCGGCAGTGCCTAGGGCTCTGCCATTCTACTGACTCTCCCTTCCTCTCCAAGAAACTGATTAGGAATTGAAAACTGTCTAAACAACAGATAGTTGAGACAATTGTTCCTTTCACGCCTCTGGATTTGAAATGAGAGTGTGAACGCTGTAGATTGGTCACATCGGGGAGGGGATATGGCGTAACGGTTATGGTGTTCGCCTCGTATATAAGTGGCCTGGGTTCAAAGCCCAGATCAGTCAACAAATGATGGCTATCCCTTGGGCCCATGGAAGGTTAATCTCGTATCGGAGCTTGCTGCCGATTGGCGCTATCAGTAGCAAAGATACGATTAACCATGGAAAGAATTAATAATAACCTGCCAGGAACCTGTAAAGCGGTCTCGAAGACAGGACACCGGCCATGACACCGATATTGAAATAGTCGGAGGTTATTATTATTATTATTATTATTATTATTATCTGGTAATGGGATGGTTTAGGAAAGGGTGACTTGCCGCCACAAACAAGCTTTAGATCCTCCTTCATTTCAACTTTATTGGAAATATCAACACACGTTCAATGTGTTTCAAAAATGAATTAGGCATCTAATTAACACGGAAATAGGCTGATATGTTAATCTGTTATGTCTGAAATAAACTTTTAAATAAAATATAATTGTGATGAGGGACTTGTAATAACCTATGCTGTCCTCTGAAGCCAATATGCAAGTTACCTTAAAAAGTTATCCCTTTTCACATCCGTTCAAATTTGCAGAATGCACTTTAAATAGAGACAACAACTACAAGATCATGCGCTAAGTTGGATAAGTTTTCTTCAATGATTTCCTTAGCTTTTAGTTTGAATAACTCACAAGACTCCCTCTCGTGTTTACAAAGTTTCCTTTCTTATTTTCTGTTTTTGCTGTTTTCTTTACTACCGCTTTCTTCTCCATGGCTATTAATGATCTTTACCTTTGCATGGCAACTCATTGTAGGCAACTGGCGAAGATTTCAGAAAACTCTTACAACACCCCGGGGATTTTTTATTCAAAACTGGCAACACTTGGATTGGCCCTATTGAGGACCGAACACACGACCTCTAATAATATCAGCAACTTTCCTACCAACTGGACTATCTATATGAGAACACAAACAAATTTTGCATAAAAAATGAATCCTAACAAGTTTCAACACCATAATGACGGGCGCGAAAAGCCAATAATAATTATGTGTAGTTAGAGCGGGATATTTCACGCTTGGCATGGACTTACTCGTATATTTATCGTCTATTTGAAGCGTGATAATTTTCAATTTTTCGACTCTCCTCTCTTTGATTACTCTTCTCTGGTTAGAGAGAAGTATGGCGATCAGCCGACATGTCAAACAAAACCCAGTTGAACTCTCTCTCTCTCTCTCTCTCTTCTCTCTTCTCTATTTCTCTCTCTCTCTCTCCCCCCTCTCTCGCCTCTCTCTCTTTCTCTCACTCTCTCTCCCTCTCTCTCTCTCTATTTTTCTCTCTCTCTCTCCCCCCTCTCTCGCCTCTCTCTCTTTCTCTCTCTCACTCTCTCTCCCTCTCTCTCTCTCTTTCTCTCTTTCTCTCTCTCTCTCTCTCTCGAGCTCACTCTATCTCTGGGAGAAATTCTAGTATTTGTTTAAACATCTCGAGTAGGAAATAGAGTAATCACTGACATCGGCAAATAACACTGTCACTAGAATTAGACAGGCTATTTCGATTCTTCTGCCCAACGAAGTCCTAAATACGGAATATTTCAGCTAATAATACATTGTCTATAATTATTTTAATTTTCTTACTTTGTGCAAGTTACTAATTTTTATTTTTAGTATTCGATATTTGTTTGATACGGGCGTTGATTTGAATTAGTTATTTTACTGTGGATTAAGTTATTTATTATATTTAATTGAAATGAAGAAGTACTAATTAAATTTCTAATTCTTAGCGAACAGGTACACTACACAAATACTACAGATACACGAATACTACAGATACACGAATACTACAGATACACGAATACTACAGATACACGAATACTACAGATACACGAATACTGCAGATACACGAATACTGCAGATACACGAATACTACAGATACACGAATACTACAGATACACGAATACTACCCATACATGATTATACAGATACACGAATACTGCAGATACACGAATACTACAGATACACGAATATTGCAGATACACGAATACTACAAATACATGATTACTACAGATACACGAATACTATAGATACACGAATACTACAGATACACGAATACTACAGATACACGAATACTACACATACATGATTACTACAGATACACGAATACTACAGATACACGAATACTACAGATACACAAATACTACAGATACACGGATATTATAGATACACAGATACTAACAGAATTTGGGAACAAAGGCAATCAGACATATTTCGAAGCATAGCTTTAATTTGATTTCAATTTTGCTAACATTTCGCAGATCGAAATTTGATAAATTAAAACATCGGAACTTGTGAGGCGTATAGATTACGGAGTGAACAGAAGATAGCGTACTCCTCTCGACTCGAACTGCGCTCTGATGCCGGTCACTAATAAAATAATTTCGATGAAGAGGATGGAGAAATCGAGCTCAGCGCTTGCCGTATTTCTATAGAGACTTTAAATTAGCGCCGATCTATGCGTTCCATTCTCAAAGCTTTCCCGTAATGAAAGAATCGCAGAGTGCCTGCATTGTCCTCCAAAAACAGCTCCTTACTCACCAAACCTTCCACACCGTTGATTCTGCCTCTATATCACAGTCAATTTTCTCTGCCTCTCTCTCTATCTCTCATCATTCTCTCTATTTATATGTCTGCGGACCTTTTTTCTGGCTGGAGCCAATGGCGAAATCGGTAAGTTATTCGACCGTGGATCAGTATATTATGCGGGGTTCAAATTCTGGGCTCGCCCGTCACTGACATCGTTTTCGAGTGAGGAAACTGACGTTAACCATAGCTTTACCAGCTTTTTGTTTGTAGGTCTAATTCTATTTTTTTTCTAAATACTTCTACGGATTGAGCCAGTGGCATATTGTCAAGTTGTCCCACTAAGAATCAGTAGGTGACAGTTCAAATAAAATGCTTTCCCCGTCACCGACATGCTTTCAAGACAGATAACTGGCGTCAAACTAGGCTATAGCTTTGACTTAGACATTTGAGCCAACTGTAGTGGTGTAATAGTGTCAACTGGGTTTTACTGATTTAAGAAAATGCATCTCTTACTTCTGTTTTGTACAATTACGACAACAGCTTTTATTGGCAACAGAATTTATTTATTTCCTTTCGCAATGAACAACGGCACAGTATCACAAATAGGGAAGTACTGCAAAATAAGAGTGAGCTAAACATAATGTGTCACTGTAAGGCGGTAATCGAGAGATGTGTATCTAATCACTGCACGAGGAGAGGTGGAAAGAGACAGTGGAAGACTTAGCGGAGTCACGGAAGTCAATTGTTACACAGTGCGCAGAAGTGCTGATCGCTCAGCGGCGCGACAGAGCGAGCGACGCGCGTCATCCGCGCGTGCCGCTGCGCTGACAGATAGGTGGAGGGCTGAGAGTCGACCGCTCCCTGCTAGCTGTTGTTCTGCATTGTATTTGGATCTATTTGACTTTGATCGCTGACATTGCTTGCATGGTTCCAAATATTGTCTTAGTGGACAACAATGGATAATAGTATAAATACATGAAAATATATATTAATAATTACGAATATAGTTACATTAATGATTATATATATATATATATATATATATATATAATTATATTAATAATTATTAGGAAGACATTAATATTAATATAAGTATCTTAAGAAATGTTGTTTTTCTTATTGTTTTTATTACAAATAGTTTTAGAATATTTAGAATGCCAAAAGAGTTTATTGAGAAGATCGGTTAGTAACATCTTGATATTCGAATTTGTCGACCCTGAGATAAAATGAAATGACAAGGGTTCGAATCCTGGTGCGCTTATCAGATAGTAAAACCTCGGACAATAAGAAGATCGGTAAATGAATAATTGATAAGATGTCTAATAGTCCCAACGTGTGAATTTAGAACTTATAGATATCATGGACGATAAGTTTACCCTACTGTGCATTTGATGTGTAAAGTTTAACAATGATAAGATTATATGAGAGTTTTTCATTTAACTGTACTGAGGCTAGAAGGAAATAAAATAATATAAATGATAATTTAACTAGCTGTCACGAGGGTTAAAAAACCATACAAAAAGGGAGATGTTGTCAAAAGTTTTGCCCTCTTAAAATTCGAAACTATAAAAGACTAACCACATGAATATTTGTTTTGGATTTGTCAACATTCGAGAGTACAAAATATAGAAAAAAATACAAACTTAATTAATTATATTGAAATAGAATGGGTTGAGCCGGTGTCACGTAAGTTAATAGTCTAACTACGGTTCAGTAGGTGTGTGGTTCAAAAGCTTAGCCTGCAACTGAAAAATTAAAGTTGAGCCAAGCTTTAGACTTCAGAATTGAGGTGCCCTAAATATGACAATTGATTTTTCTGCCCCAAGGCTTAAGTTCTGCGTCACCATAGCTCGTGAGTGAGAAGATAGCGTGCAGCACGTGCTAGGGACTTACTTAATCCGTGAGATCGCTTTAATTATCAACCCCCGCTGATGTGTCCCGACCAGCAACTGGAGATCTGGGAATGAACTGGAGTGGGATGTGGAGAGGGGGGGGGGGGCAGTAAGGGGTGTGGAGGGGGTGTGGCGCTAATCTGAAAACAATTTAGTAACAATATATAAAAATAATAATAATAATAATAATAAAGGGTTAACGTCCGTTTCCTCATACAAGGATGATGTCAGGGCAACCTTGTAGTGCAAGAAAATACTTTAGAGGTTTTACGTCTGTTTTCACAACTCACAATCACAGCAGCGCATGATAAGATGAGTAATAATAGCGCAACCAGTATAATCCTGTCCGTTAGGTTAATGAATGTGAAGCTGATGTCAGGAAGTAAACCGGTGATTAATATCATTGCCGTTACGTCATCAACTACGTCATCAAGCTTCTGACACTATTCATGTTTTCACGACACTGACACTTTTAAGCTTTCGCCACTCGTTGTGGTACACTCTGTTAATAATGGGTCTCAAACTTTACAATATCGTTTGGTCAAACTTACATGTCATACAACACGTGTTACAGAGTTTCCTGGCTTTGTTTTAGTTTTTGCAGTTTTAGATATCTCTGCTTTCCTCCCTAAGATTATTAGCTGCATAATCACGATTATTAGTAATCGTGGCTATAACATAACAACATAACAACAATTAGAGTGCTACAGTCATCAATGAAAGCATCTAGCACTATTGAGACAAAATCAAGCCGGCGAGCATAAAGAAGGTCCAAAAACCGTGCAAATTCCAAAATCCAGATAATCAGTCCAAAGTAATCAGCCCAATACATGGTGTTGGATTTAATAATAATAATAATAACAATGACGATAACAATAATAATAATAATAATAATAATAACGGTATTGGCACCGTTTCTGGACCTTGGAAATGAGTAATCATGGTTATTATTAATCTTGATTTTGAGAAATCATTGTTATTAGTAATCGTGTTTAATAGTAAACGTGGCTATTAGTAATCGTGGTTATTAGTAATCATGGTTATTAGTAATCGTGTTTACTAGTAAATGTGTTATTATTAATCATGGTTATTAGTAATCGTGTTTACTAGTAAATGTGGTATTAGTAATCATAGCTATTAGTAAAAGTTTTTTTTGTAATAGTAGCTAGTATAGTAAGTTTATACTTGCCTGTGCTTCAGCGTGCAAACATATTAAAGTACTGCGCAAAAATTAAATTAGAAGCAAAATATTTATTCTCAATAATAATAATTATTGAGAATAATGATAATAATAATTAATAGTAATAATTTTTCGTTTACACTTCTACACACATACTGAATTATGTGTCTTTTGTTACTGGCTGTACTTAAGTTTTTCAAATCTTTACTCATCATCATCTTCTGCTCTTGAATCCAAGTATAACTAGAGTCGGGATATCAATAGACTTTCAATATTGCTCTCTGTCCCACATCAATCACATAGTTCCATTCGTTTTAGCAAATATTTAGCAAATTTGGAGCCTAGGCCCTCATCAACCGCACGCCTTTTCTGACGATATTGTTTTTGATCTTACTGCTTTGTCACTTTTTACGACACCTGCAGCCGTGTATTGTGATATTATAGAACAATAGTGTTAGTGTATATTGTTATACAATGAAACAATAGTGTTAGTGTAGATTATTATACTATAGAACAACTGAAGTTAACTTGAGAAACTAAGTGCGCCAGATGGCATGGATGTTAGAAAAAAGCCAGTATAGACAATTCCGGTGTGCAATCCAGTATCTGATATTTCAGGTACATTTGGTATATTTGATGCCACGAAAGTGGACAAATAGGAATACTGAGCAGGAGAGAAGGAAACAAGTGAAGAATTTTGTCACTTAGAGGAAGTCCATGAAGCGACACAAATCAACTCAATCTAACGGATACACCTGATGTAGGACTTGGGATTCAATGGAGTGTCTCAGACAGGATAACAATGAAGCAACATCTGCATTCATCTCAATCTCTGCAGTTCCCTGTAGCTGCTACTGCTGATACAGCAGCGATTCATAGCTTAGACAGCAGATATACTGTATCATTGATATATCGTATCATTGATATACCGTATCATTGATATACTGTGTCATTGATATACTGTATCATTGATATATCGTATCATTGATATACTGTATCATTGATATACTGTATCATTGATATACTGTATCATTGATATACTTATCATTGATATACTGTATCATTGATATACTTATCATTGATATACTGTATCATTGATATACTGTATCATTGATATACTGTATCATTGATATACTGTATCATTGATATACTGCATCATTGATATACTGTATCATTGATATACTGTATCATTGATATACTGTGTCCTTGATATACTGTATCATTGATATACTGTATCTTTGATATATTGTGTCATTGATATATCGTATCATTGATATACTGTATCATTGATATACTGTATCATTGATATACTGTGTCATTGATATACTGCATCATTTATATACTGTATCATTGATATACTGTATCATTGATATACTGTGTCCTTGATATACTGTATCATTGATATACTGTATCTTTGATATATTGTGTCATTGATCTATCGTATCATTGATGTACTGTATCATTGATATACTGTATCATTGATATACTGTATCATTGATATACTGTATCATTGATATACTGTATCATTGATATACTGTATCATTGATATACTGTATCATTGATATACTGTGTCATTGATATACTGTATTATTGATATACTGTATCATTGATATACTGCATTATTGATATATCGTATCATTGATATACTGTATCGTTGATATACTGTATCACTGATATACTGTATCATTGATATACTGTATCATTGATATACTGTATCATTGATATACTGTATCATTGATATACTGTATCATTGATATACTGTATCATTGATATACTGTGTCCTTGATATACTGTATCATTGATATACTGTATCATTGATATACTGTATCTTTGATATATTGTGTCATTGATATATCGTATCATTGATATACTGTATCATTGATATACTGTATCATTGATATACTATATCATTGATATACTGTATCATTGATATACTGTATCATTTATATACTGTGTCATTTATATACTGTGTCATTGATATACTGTATCATTGATATACTGTATCATTGATATACTGTATCATTGATATACTGTATCATTGATATACTGTATCATTGATATACTGTATCATTGATATACTGTATCATTGATATACTGTGTCATTGATATACTGTATCATTGATATATCATATCATTGATATACTGTGTCATTGATGCAGCTCTTTCTCGTTGCCGCATATAAACCTTATCTTTTGACAGAATTTTAGATTAAATATCTTCATCCAGCTATAGGCTACTGTTATAGTTCTTAATGCAAAATTTTTTGCTTCGTTGGACGGCTCAGTAATAGTTTAAAGTAGTGATATACTAATTACTCATTCATCATCATAATTGACTTTCCTTGAATCCCATCTTAATTAGTGTCGGGATATAGAAAATTTTGAGGATATTTCTTGAGCATCTGCGTTAATTAATCATTAACGAATATTGATTCTTTAGAATTTTTATAGTAATGCGAATTGAACTTAGTTGTTTTAAAATCTTTGCGTATTTTATGTTTGTTCAATACTGCATTTAGATGTTATTCTTTTTTCTATTTCTTACATTTCTTCTGTTCAATTATGTTGAACTGACTGATTACTTTAAGATTGCGTTTGCAAAAAACAATTGGAGAATATTCAAAACATAAAAATAGAAATATCGTAGAAAAGCAGCCAACTGCTAAACCAGACCAGACCAGACCAGACCAAAGCTAGAGTTGTACTTCGCAAAAGAATAAACCTGGGTAAAGCTAACGTTAATGTCTGTTTCCTCACTCAAAATCGATGTCAGTGACGGGCGAGTCCAGGAATTGAACCCGTACATACTGATCCGCAGTCAAACATCTTCTCGACATCGCCACTGGCTTCAGCCAGTGACCCATCCATCTGACTGAAGTCACATTTGACAACCGCATTGAAGGGCTGAGAACTCCATTGAAAGAAGTGACAACTTGACAACACGTCGTCGTTGTCCCGGGAGAGTAGAAATGTTTCCATCGACTGGAGTGATACGATTGAGATGTAGGCAACCGGAAAACGTTTCATCAGTTGTTGTGGAACAACAGGTTGTCCCTAGTTTAGAGCTAAACGAAGACGTAATTGAATATTCTCATCGCGTTTTGCCGCAGTAAGCGACACACTAAAAGCTGGAATAGATGTTAATTCATAAGCTTTTTATATGAATTGAAAAGTGATTTTTGACTGCAAATATTTAATCAATCATTCACGAAATTAACTTCTGATTCAAAAGATTTTTGGTATAGATTTACTCACAAATGAAAAGAATAACCGGTGCGTTCTACGGCATTAATTATTGATTATATGGGACTAAAATAGAAATAGGGAACTAACAAAAATTGCAGAAAATGAAATTTAAGCATGGTTACTCTGTAGTACACTGTAACTCGGTAAATATAACTACTGACTGAGGCAAAAAAATCCACCTCTAGCGAAATCCTGCCTCGTCAATTGTCAAATTATGATTATTTTATTTATTAACCATCAAAATTGAATTTCATAGACGAGTCAATGTAAAAGTAATTCTCCTTTATAAAAAAGGTAATGTGATAGCTTTCATTGTGTCAAAAACAAATGTGTCAGTTTTCTCATTCGAAAGCTATGTCAGTTACGGGCGAGACCAGGATTTGAACCCCGCACAAACTGATCCGCGGTTTAATGTCCCAGTAAATGTTAATCGAAGCTTAAGAAAGCATAAGGGGGCCCATTTTGTCATAAGCAGAATCCCCCAAAAATAATGGTATATCAAAAATAATGTTATAGATGATTGAAAGATCCACTCGTATGTGGACATGAAGAGGAAAGCGGAAGACATATAAAAGTGGGGACGTTATATTACATGGACCTGCTAGGAGGCAGTGCTCTAAAAGTGAGAGAGAGAGAGAAAACGAGAGAAAGAAAGAGAGAGTTCTAAAGTATTTAACCATTAACTACTACTAATTTATTATATTTTTTAAATATTTTTATTTTATTGATTAGTTTGTTAGCCATATACTGTACACATTTCTTTGTCGTGGGCAGATTTCTATTTCATTCTATTCTTTTAGAAATGATTCTTTCCTAAATCAAGCAGGTGTCCAAGACGGAAAAAGTTATTAGTGGAAGAATGCGGACGCGGCTTTATCCGTAATGAAATGAAAACTTCAGGTTTAGGAATCCATTCAACCATTACTCAATGAAGCGGCAGTATAAGACATTGGAATCTGGAATGGTTTAATTGGATTTCATTTTTATAATGGATATTGAAGATGCGGATGTTTGAAAATTGTGGACGTTTTCCCGACGGAAATCCTGCTCGTTGATTTAATAGCAGCTTTCTAATTAGTATAGGCAACATGCATTATTCTATTGCATTAATTCTCAGTTTAAATTCTTTTTGATTATTTCTTGAAAAATCAGTTTCTGATTTCATGAAATATACAGTATGCTAACAAAATTGGTATCTAATAATAAGTAACAAATATATAGGCCTATATACTGTATATATATATATATATATATATATATATATATATATATATATTATAATATATATACATATTATATATAATATTATATATATATATATATATATATATATATATATATATATATATATATATATATATATATATATATATATATATATAGGGCCTATATATCAATTTATTTACGATTCTTTGACTCTTGGACATATATAGCGGACTATGAAATGATTTATTATCAACTATATATGATATAAAGATCCATTCGAATGTGGACATGAAGAGACAGAGAAGTAAAATGAAAGATAAAGATGGAGTCGTTAGATACCATGGACCTGCCAATAGACAGTGCACTGAGAAAGAAAGAGAGAGGGAGATTTAATCATTCAGTTATGCAATTTAGTCCATTTTCCCTGTAGTCCTGTGAATGCCAACAACAACAACAACAACAACAACAACAACAACAACAACAACAACAGGAACAACAACAATGTAATTGGAGTAAAGAGAGCTACTCTTGTCCATGATAACATTGAACACTATGATTTTAAATCTATTCGAATGAGCAGAGTGTGGGGTCCAAAAACGGTGAAAATACGGAAAATCAGTCCAAAGAGAGGGTACTAGTGGAATGGAAGTTTACGGCTTGGTCTCAGTTACTGTGCAATGGGTGGATAGGAGAGGTCAAAGATTTAAGCTTTCAACCGTCTATGAAACTGTTCCTAAAGAAGGAGAGGACGATCAGAAGAAGATGGGTGCACAAAGTGGAAGGAAGAGAATTTCAGATCTGTGGAGCTTCAGCTGGACTGGAAGGAGCGCTTGGAGAGCTTGTTAGGAAAAGGAATGCTTGGTGTCTCTAGACGAATTAACTTAGGGGACCTAGTAGATGACTGCAAGGGGAGGCTTCTTAACTTTTACACTCACTTCAGTGCGGCCAAGAATTTAACCCAAAAGAGTTAAATTCACCTCAGAAACTGTCGATTAAGCCTTCATGACGGTGCGTATCTGACGCCTCTATAACCATTGTGCTACATTGAGCTGTTTTCTTACTTATTAACTCCCTTTACTTTGGATTGAATTTCTGGATTTTTGAATTTGCACCGTTTTTGGACCTTCTTTTTTGCTTGCCGGCTTGATTTAGTCTCAATAGTGCTCGATGTTGTCATTGATGACTGTAGCACTCTAATTGTTGTTATTATTGTTATTATTATTTAGATTCTAATTTACAAACTGGTTCTTCTGAATCGGGATTGATAGCTCAACGGTATTTTTGTTATTAGCTCTTTACTTGAGTTAGCTTCATGGTGCTACGTATTGTAACATTTTTACACTTTAACAACAGTGCTAACCATTTAAACATGTGGTAGATACGGTTTAAACAGTGTTCGATATCAACATAGTTGCTTATTTTACTATAATTTGCGTTTAATGTTTTTACTTTTTACAGATAGGGCCGACCTTCATAACATTTAGTGACAGCTGGCAGCACTGCATTGTTGTCGCTTTGTGTTTACATTTGTGCCTGGTTACGAAATGAATATTTGAATTAGTGTCATTTTACTGCAAAGTTTAACTACCTAATAAATAAGTTAGGCACAGGCTTATGCTGAAACGAAAGGCAAAAAATCATACACTGTAAATTTTATCACTATTCTGGTTTGGGGTATCGTTATCGTTTTGCCAAAAGAAATTGTGAATTTCTGTCGCACTCGACAAGTCTCGTCTTGTATCATAACAATATATGATACACGAAATAACGAAAATGATTCTAGACATTTTAAATACCAATTATGAAGACATATTATACAACTGTTATTTGTCTGAAAATTTGATTTGAAACTGTATATGTTGTTTTATCTTTGTATGTAATTTACTAGACAGCTAGTAATGAAAATTGTAACTGAAGTTCATAATGAAATTATAATTGCCGTTATAGCTATAATTCTAATAATGGAGAGTTATTTTTATTGCAACTAACAATGTATTTCTCTAGCGCATGATATTAAAATAATGTAATAACTACAGTCTAAGCAGATTAAAATATTAGTAATACTAGTGATAATTTGATAATTTTCTTCCAGCCGGGCTTTATCACACCCTCAGCAAAGGTATATCAGGCTGGGATTAAGAATAATAAAAATATTGAAAAAAATTTCAGTTACCTTCTTGGTGCAAGGGTGGTGTCTGTGAATTTATATTAGGAATTTTACTTTCTGAAATCCCATTGAATTGTATCCTATTTTGTCCTATTTATTTATTTGGCTTAGCCTATGCGTTAATCCAGTTAGCTGCTTCACTTGCAAGACATTTTGTCCTGAAACCATTTAATGATTTATATATTAATAGTTTTAATCGAAAAATCGATATTGATTACAATTTGAAAATATTCAATATTTTAGAACACCCTGTGAAGATGAATGTCGACATTGAACGAATTCAAATGGAATCATTTTATCCATCCAATTCTTTACCGGCCTTCACTTCACTTGGAAGTCTAGGGGATTTCAATTCCTTGCCACATTCTGATAAAATCTTATCAGGACGGTTGACTCCTCTATCGTCATCATCATCACCAGCGTCATCATTTAATGATAATAGCTTAGACAGACATAATGAAACTACAGAGAGCTTGAACTCTTTGACGGAAAAATGTTCAGATGCGGCTGTACAAGAAATCTGTGATAAATACATTAAGCTGGCTGCTTCAATGAACGCTAGTTCAGATTACGCCAACGCACTATCGGACGCTACAAACTCCTCATTATCCAAATCGTCTTTACTAACTGAGCGATCATCTTCAAAATTTTCCGTACCATCTACATATATGAGTAAGTTTGACACTTATCCTTTTCGACTTGATCCTGATCTAAATCTAACGCCTGACAAACGCTACACTACATTCACAACAAGACTTCGCTCGCCGTCTGGTGATAACGCCTACCATGAAATCTCGGATGCTCTGCGAGAATCTCGGGTTCGGTTTGATCCCGACGTGGCTGTTCACCAGCTCTCGCCGAACTCTAGTATCGCAGCGAGCTCGCCGAACAGCTCCCTGCTTGATTGCTCGTCGAGGCATGTCGGCAATTTTTCTGAATTTTCTCTTTCTGGAGATTCCAGCAGAGTGACAGCACTGGGTATTTTAAATCTCCTACTATCTGCTATCTATTGACTACATTATTTTTCTAACTTTCTAAGTACATTTGCTTGTATACTGTATTTATGTAGGCTAATTTGATAACACATGGGTAATGTATTTGACTGTACATGTAGATAAGTCGGGTGGGGTTATAATTTAGTCTTTATTCTGTTGGTGTCAGGCTCTCTAGCTAAGGCTAACGCCAAGTTTAACATCAGTTTGCTGCTCGAATAGCATGTCAGAGACAGAGAGAGCGTTGGATTTGAACCCTGCACCTACTGATCCATTGTCAAACAACTTTCCAACAACCACCGGCTCAGCCCAAGAAACTGATATTAAACATGCCTTTTATCTTTTTCAATTTTTTTATACTTGTATCTCTACTTTGAAGTATAGCATATTGTTAAGTTAATTAATTTAGTCTGGAGTGGCTTTGAAGTGAACTGTTATACTATTTAATGGACAATTATGATGTTTATTAGTTTTTAGAAAAACTGTATCTCGCAATTCAAAGAGCATGTATGATAAGACGTATATCCTCTCTCTCTTATTGTTCTGCCAAGTGAAAAATGGTCAAAGAAACATTTCTACACATATGTTGCTGTTCACTCTTCACAAAGAGCACTCCATCGATCAAAAGGGTCAATCCCTTCACAAAATGCTACACCTTATCCACACCTACCGATGACAAATTGTCACATAATGTTTGCAGTAACTGCATCGGTGGATTACATAAAGAGTGGTTTGTGATTTTCTGTGGAACCTTTTGGTCATCGAGTAGGTCACCTATTAATAAATCTTAAACTATAATTTATTATTATTACTAAATAGTGGATTGCATTAAGAATATTTTATAGTTACCTAGGTAGTCTCTAAGTTATTGACCTCGGCACCTATTAATAATCTTAAACTTAGCTATACTGAAGTGCTGCAGTTCTGTTGATATTTTAATTGCAGATGATGACGATGATATAGAGTCAGATGACTGTGCTACCCCAGAGAAGTCTACCAGGGATTTGTACACTGATCTAGGAGGAAGATCTAGCTCCGCTATTGGTCTGCCACCCTCGTATCTTCATTCGCGTTCTCTTCCGTCTTCATCCCAACATCAGACTACTGGATTATCTTCTTCGTCTGAATTCTCAGAACGCTCTGTAGCAGAAGATGACGATGAACCAGTATCTGTCGTTGCTTCAGACCTGAAGAAGTATTCCGATGTGACCAGTTTCTCCAGTGCTACATCTAGTAAGTTTAACTTGGGTCATCAGAAGTCATACACTGCACCTGCTGGCTTAGGTCACGATCCTAAGCCCTCTTCATCCTCAAAAGGTCGTCGATCCTGGCCTGAATTTGGTTCAAAGTTAAACGGCTCCGGTAAGTCTAGAACTAAATCTTCGCAACCGGGGCAGAAGAGCGATTTCGCTCCGTTGAAAGATTTTTCGTCAAATATCGAAGCTTGCGAGTGTAAATGTGAGGTAACGGATGAGGAGGAGGAGTGCGTGCTAGCAAAACCGGGACTTAATTCAACGCTGCGTCTCAGCAGAAAACTAGAGAGACTGAAGCGTGAAGAATTTAATCCAGAGGAGGCTCTCAAATCAAAGCTTGATCCTAAGATTAAGCAGAAGATTGAAGAAAAGGTAGGTCTGTAATTTGAGACAGATAATTATCATAGTTATACGTAATGCTAATATTTATTAAAATAATTACGAAATTGCTATATGAATCATTTATTAAGTTGCATTTATTTTATTTAATTTAATAAGAACACCAAAAAGGGTCAATACAATCGCGTACAATTCACAAACAATACAGACAATCTAGTAACTAGTAAAACAAAAACTGTGGTGCACTTATGTGAAGAAGTGTTCAGAATTACGGTTAGCAAAAGTAACGATAATAGACCAACGCATGCAATTAAATAATCAAGGGTAATACGTGTTATGAATTATTTTTAATTATTAATTATTTCTATGAAGTAGTCATTTTAAATTATTATTAGTGGCAATTAATTTGACTAATCGTTTTGAAGCAGACTAGTTTTCATTTGTGTTATTATGCTTTATTAGATATTACACTTAACCCTGTTAATAACAAAATAACTGTTTACAACAGTAGAGTTGAAGTTATTAAGTTACTAGTCTTACTATTCTTTCATATACTTGTTGGTCAATTTAAAGATTCGTCAATAGACTGATATTTTATTTAAAATAGGCTAACGTTATAGTCCGTTTCCTCATTCGAAAGAGATATTAGTGACGGGCGAGCCCAGGATTTGAATCCAGCACATACTGATCCGCAGTCGAATATCATACTGATATCGCCACTGGCTCCAGCCAGAATAAACCGTAGATGCAGTATTTAGCCATATGATTACAATAGATTGGTCCAAGCTTCTAGATTCTTATTACATTCTGCTCACTTGCTCTAACATGATCACCTTTTGATTTAGAAACTTATTTATGTTGTGCAATATTGCTTTTAAAATACTTAACATATCGAAGCTTTTGTAATAAAGTTCTTTGCTTCAGAATTCAGATGTATGATTTTCACTTCCCTTCGACTGACTGACCTAAAGTTAAACATATGCTATTTTTGCTTTATCTGCTCTCAATCTTTTAAATTATGTATGTATGTGAAATTGTGGGTGCAGTACTCTTTTAAGCTAGTTCTAATTTGTATTGGTTATACTAAAATTTCTATTACAGTTGGTAGATTTTTTGTTAGGATTAAGTATACATTTCTATGTTGGGATTATAGTTCATGTAGTATGCAGAATAACATCATTAAGTTGTTATATAGGTAATGCTTTTAATGTTTTCTATGTTACATTTATAAATTTATCAACTTTCCAGTACCTGTTCCGACCAGAATTGAGTTTGAAGTCTTTCTCTGTCTAGGTTTCTGTTGGATATTAAACGATCCTGTAAAAGCTGGTAAAGCTAAGGTTAACGTCAGTTTCCTCACTTGAAAGCGATGTCAGTGACGGGCAAGCCCAGGATTTGAACCCAGCACATACTGTACAGTGTACACCCTACCTGAAACATATTCTCTGTATTTCTAAATCTTGATGTGCATGTATTTTAAAATGTAATTTTGTATGACATTTGGCAGGCTCAGGGAAAACTCAATGTATCGACCCCTCAGTTTTCTAATTTACTGAGTCTCGAAGTAAGGAAGGAGGATCTACTGAAGAAGGTTGCCATTGAGAAAGCTTCTCTTGTGAGAAAGGATGTCTCTGATAGAGCACGGCATGAGGTGAGGCTTAAAACTGTTAACTAACAGTCAAATGATCACTAAGAGTCAAATGAAGAACATGAGGTAGGTTGTTGTAACTAGAATTAACAAGGAGTTATGAGTCAAATGATCTAATATAATTTTTTAGGCCTTGTAATTGGTTTGAACCCGTAGCATGTAACCTTGTGGTCCGACTGCGGATCAGTAGGTGCAGGGTTCAAATTTATTGCTCTCCCTACCGCATGCTTTTAGGATATGAGACTGAGCTTAAGATAGGCTTTAGCCTTTAATTAATTGTGATGACGAGGAAACATATATTGATAGTATTTAATCAATTTAATGTGGATTACTGATGACCGAAACTTTAGAAGCTAATGACGTCTGCATGTAATTCCTGGTGATACAGACTATTTAAATATTTCGTTAATTTTGTTTCAGGACCTTGTTTCAAGGCCTCCGGATATAATGGATTTATTCACGGATGACTTGCAGAAGGAAGCTGTCAATCACGCGCTGTCTGGCATAGCACTGATACCAAATCCGTCAAGAACTGTTGAGTCCGTGAGGGCTTTTGATGTATATCGACATATCAGGCAATGGAGGCAGTGGCAGTAATAGTTATACAACAGTACTGTTCAAAATCTTAGTGGAGGGTGGCTCGAAGAAGCTGCTGGAACTGTAAATGCCTAGTAAAATGTAGTTATGCAGAACATTAATGTAATGTTTTTCACTCAGTGCACTAACTACTGGCAGGTCCATGGTATATAACGCCTTCACGCTTCTCTGGTGTTCGCTTTCCTCTTCATGTCCACATATGAGTGGATCTTTAAATCATCTAGCAAACCTAATCTCAGTCTGCCTTTGCTTTTCTTTCCATTGATTTTTATCTTTATGACCTCTTTGTAGTAAACTATCACCCCTTGAAAATGTCCTATCCAGCTCTTCTTTCTATGTCTCAGTTCATTTTTAGTATACTGTTATCTAGTGTATAATTTTACTTCGTTTTACAATTAAAGTACGATAATCTATTCTTTATAAGTCAAAATCTTTATCTTAACTCGCTTTTCGGTCTTTTTTTTATCGATTTCCATAAAATCTTACTATAGTATATGAATTTTTGTAAGCAAAGTTGTAAAATTTTTCCTAATTTCACTGATATATATGGAGGCTTCTGGAAATGATAGACTTAGGTATGCTACCAGTGATCAAAATGTTAATAGAACTCACAAAGTGTGCTTTTATAATTAATTTAATTCATATGTTCGATTAAACTGGTTTGCAGATAACGTCAGTAATCAAGTTTAACGTCTGTTGGTTTGGTCGAATAGCCTGTCAGTGACGAGATCGAAGATGACTGAATTTGAACCCTGCAACTACTGATCCGCCGTAGAACTGCTTACCGACAAACCACTCAGATCATAAGATATCAAGACTAACAGAGTAGTATGTTACTGCAATTGATTTTAATTTGAGAAAATTTGCGATTGCAATCTTTCCAATAAACATCTAATAGGGCTTTGAACATAATAGTCAATTGTCACCTCCATTGCAATATCCGTTCATCGGGCTCCTGTGATGAAATCATGAAATATGGTAGTACTTACCGACGAGCAAGTTCGCGAGTAAAACCGGGAGGCGTGTACTAACTAAGAGTTTTGCTCGCGATGCTGGCTCGCGACATTTTAAATCGTCTAGTTAGTGCGCGCTTCGAGTCAGCAACGCGAACAAAACTGTGGCTCGTCCCGTAACACAACTTTAAGTTAGTAACACGTTACCTGACATGCTACTTGTCACACTATAGGGCATGCTACGTTACATTTTACCTTATATGCTATCTGTTATATGACACGTTACGTGATATGCTACCTTACATGCTACCTGATTTGGAACCTGTCACCTGACATGATACTTGATAATTATGCTACCTGACATGATACTTGATATGCTACCTGACATGTTACTTGATGTGCTACCTGACATGCTACTTGATATGCTACCTGACATGCTACTTGATATGCTACCTGACATGATACTTGATATGCTACCTGACATGCTACTTGATATGCTACCTGACATGCTACTTGGCACACTACTTGATATGCTACTTGACATGCTACCTGTCATGCTACCTGACATGCATTTGTAGTATGTATTTCTTCTATGCCACACCTACACGGCAAAATCATGTAATTTATAGTTCAGTGCATTTGTAAACATGAAGGGCTTGATGTTTTTCACTCATCATCTGTAAAATTGAGCTATTTTGATAATTGCCTGTGAGAGACAATGTGGTTGAAGTAAACTCAATTACATCGTCACAGCAGGATTTAGCCTTAGCTTGTTACAAGGCTCTGCGACATACCGTCAAACTCAGACATTGACTTAATTTCCGTTACAGTTCCAACAGTTTTACTTCTTTCAGGATATGTTCTAATTGCTGTTTACAGCAGAAACCTTAAAGTTCTTAGTTCTGTACCTATACGATATATATATATATATATACATATATATATATATATATATATATATATATATATATATATATATATATATATATATGCTTAATATTTTACAGCTCCGTACTCGAATGGATATAGATGTTGAGTTGTTTCAGTGCGCTAAGATAATATAAATAATTATTTATTGATACTATAGTAATAGGTATATCACAAAATAATAAATAATTGTAATAATGGTATATCGCTAGGAATGTTATAATTTAAAGATCCACTCGTAAAGTGGACATGAAGAGAAAAACGGTAGATAGAGATGAGTGGAGGCGTTATATACCATGGACCTGCCAGTAGGTAGTGCACCAAGAGAGAGAGAGAGAGAGAGAGTAATAGGTAGTAGATAACACTGGCTGGAGCCAGGACGATTTCGGTAAAAATCGTAAAATACTCGACCGCGGATCAGTATGTGCGGGGTTCAAATCGTGGGCTCACCCGTCACTGACATCGCTTTCGAGTGCGGAAACTGACGTTAACCTTAGCTTTACGAGCTTTATAAGAAATATTTCTTTTCGGAATAGAGTTCTGGTCTCTCTTTGTCGAACTTCTAAGGACTACAGACTAAAGTTAAAGATAAGTTTATAGGGGCAGTTATCGCTCTCTCTGATCATACCTAATAGCAGGTCCGTGGCATATTTGATATCTCCTTTAACTAAATATTTACCTTTATTTTCTTCTCTAAAAGCGATTGTAGAGTGCTTCGTCCAGAATCCACTGTGCCGGTCTTCTTTCTTTGCGTTAAACGTCTATGAAAACTGATTTCGTTTCATAAAACAAAAATTGCGCTTTATTTGATATTTGAAATATTAGAGATAAGGTTGGGCCTTATTTATCAATTAAAGTAATACAATGCTTATTAAGTATGAAATGTTAATGTAATAACCGACTAAATTATAAGTTACTTACTTCAGTAGGCCTAAGTATACTATTCAATTGCTAAAATTGTGATCAACTGTAGCATATTTTATGAAAATAACCTTATTATTTAAATATAACTCATTTGTTTATGAATATTTACGCAAAAATGTAGGTTTTATTTTATAAAAGCGATCTGGTAATATTTAATAAACAAGCTACATATGTATATAGACCAGTAACATATTTCGTGATATATTTGCAGATTTAGCTTCAAAATACATAGAAAAAGCTAAATATCGAAAAATGAGGATAGCCCTAGCAAATATTTTCTTTTCAATTGCTGGGGTCATAATTGTGCCCCTACCTGGCTACGAAGCTTGCATTCCCACTGCTTCAGGACCACTCACCGTTATTGAGAATGTTAGGAGACACGAGACACTATTATTTGTAACCGTCAAGCGCTTGCTCGATCAAAATGCTGAAACCTATACCGCTGAGGTAGATGTCCATTGTATTCTTCGAGGACCTAGAACACTTCCAAAACTCAACGTTACCGTCGGTATGTCATTTTTAATTATTCTTAAAGGAATTAGCGGCAGTTTTCAAATTCAAGTCAAGAAGTACCGTACTAGGCCTGTTGTATTCCTATATCATAATTTACTGTAGTTCATTATAATAACAACTACTGTCTCTTTTGCTTGAAAAAATTGTACTTAAATACAGCTGAAGTATTCTAAAGATTTTTGCAATAAAAGCAGCTGTCTTTTTGTTGAAGAAAACTGTACTTAATGCAGCTGAATTATTCAAAGGATTACTGCAATAAAAGCTGCAGTCTCCTTGTTGAAACAAACTATAGATTGCTATAGTTTGTGTACAAAAGCAAATGCTTTAGTTTACTGTATAAGTACACTTAAAGTAGTACTGAGGGTTAGTCCAGTAGTTGTCTATACAAGAATAGAGAGAATATTCTATGAGTGAAGTCATTTCAAGTGAATCACTTGTGTATACATGTATGTGTGTATGCATGTGTGTATGCATGTGTGTATGTATGTGTGTGTATGTGTATGTATGTGTGTATGTGTGTGTGTATGTATGTGTGTATGTGAGTGTGGAAGTATCACTGACCTGATTTACTGGGACCCCCCGCTGTCACACCTCGAGTCCAGGATCCGTCAAACTGGAACTGTTTCCATTCGTTGTGATCCTGTGACACAAGAGTCAGTGATCTACAGCTCTACTACTGTATTTTATTTCAATTCTACACCACTGCAGTACATACCCCTACTATATAGGCTACTATAATGTTTTCTGCAGTAAATTTCGTTAAGGGAGTTCATTAAAACTAACTATTTAAATGTCTAAAGCACGTATTATATTTGAGATTTGTGTCAATATGCCTTGTAAGATTGGGTGAGGCCTATTATTAGATATGTTGCTCCAAGTTTCATTTAAATGAAATTCAAAATGGACCTACGTAAAGCTTTACCTTACATAGTCTTTTACATTGGCTAGGCCAGCCATGGGTTCAAATTTCAAAATACAACTTCTCAACTCTGACTGAATTCAACCCAACCAGCACGGCTCACAGAAAATATAGGCCAACCAAAGCCAAACATACAGCCATACCGTACAACCGCTACAGCGTATAGCTATTGTAGTTATTTTAGTTTTTAGTTAGTTTGAGCTTATTATTATTTTTATCATCAATAGTCTTATGTAACTCTTTTAAGCAATTATAGGAGTAGGCAATATCTGATTTAATTTAAATTAATTTTAATTTAGAACAATTACTTTTAGAATTGTTAGAGATCAGATTTTATAAATAGGATTTTGATACTAAGAGTCACAAGCAAAGAATCACAAGCAAAGAATCACAATCCTACTTGTATATTCTATTATTATTATTATTATTATTATTATTTATTTATCATACGCATGTCACAAACATAGACTTTACAGTTATACACAAACAGCATCAGCGCATGAACGGAGATAAAGGCCACAAGTGGCACTTACATATTCCGAATTTAAAAGCAGAAGATTCTGATGATACGCGGATTCCCAAAGTGAATCCAAAGAATAATTCTTTCGAATTGTTAGGTCCATAGTTTACTCTTCTTAGAAGATTTATTTAGTCAATGTTGGCCTAAAATATATTTACAGATATTGTCTGACAGTTTACTTATCTGAACCAATTAACTCAACACAATCTAGTATATAATTAAAAGTTCATCCCAACCTTTGGGTCAATCCCACTCGAGTCAAACCAACTCATTGGTCAATCCAACCCAAGGTTACCTCTGATTTATATGATGATGATGTTATATAATTGACTATATAATTAAAGTTCATCCCAACCGTTGGGTAAATCCAACATTTCTCAAACCATCTCATTGGTCAATCCAATTCAAGGTCACCTCTGATTTACATGAGTATGATAATTTATTTGTATATGATGATGATGCTATTTTAGAGCAGGATGAAGAGACTTGTGCTGTCATGGATCTAGTCCCAGGCGAGAGGTATATAATTGGAATGAGCAACAACTACATAGCCAGACCTCCAGAGGTGCGTAAGGAAAATTTCCTGGAAGCAATGAAGTCCTGCGGACTGAATCCTCCAACGTTTCCATTTGGTATGAATGAAATTCATATAAATTTAGCTTGGCACTTGCAATTCAGTGGCCATTGTTCGAGGGGGCGGGGGGATAGTTAGGGCTTACTACCAACAGCCTTATTAGTAGGCCGAGATTAGGTAGCCTATGTTAGATAATTTAAGGGCCCACTCATATGTAGACACGAAGAGGAAAGCATAAGATGAAGAAGAGTTGAGGTGTTATATACTATGGACCTGCCAATAGGATGTGCACTAAGAGAGAGAGACTAACAGCGTAATAGTTAGGGCCTACTCGAACAACCTAATAGTTATGGCCTACTACTAACAACCTAATAGTTAGGGCCTACTACTATCAGCCTAATAGTTAGTGCCTACTATTAACTGTCTAATAGTTAGGGCCTACTACTAACAGCCTAATAGTTAGTGCCTACTTCTTCTTCTATGTACCGTGCCTGTTCCAAGCCTGGGTGGTTATGGTCATATTCCTCCATATGTCTCTGTTTATTGTTGCTCAGATCATCTCTGTTTCAGTTAACTGCATCCATTTGCTAAAACTCTTAATAAACGTCATTCGCTGTCGACCCTTGCATCTTTTTCCTTCTATTATTCCTGTCACTACGATATTTTCAACTATTTTGTTATTAGGGCCTACTATAACAGCCTAATAGGTAGTGCCTACTACTAGCAGCCTAATAGTAAAAGCCTAGTACTAAAAACCTATTAGTTAGGGCCTACTCTAACATCCTAATAGTTAGGGCCTACTACAAATGTTCAGCGTTTTGTGAGGTGATTGTGATTTTCGATTTAAATAGTGTATTATTTTGGATTCGTGATTCACGAACCTATTTATGAGTTATGAGTTGCGGTTCGGAACGAATAGGCTGTCATATTGTGCATCTATTTCCTAGATTCAACTCTACAGACTAAAGTATGCACTTGATGTAACCTGATTTTATATTGGCATGCGAATTTTAACAAAGTTTTACAAGTCAATTAGTTTTATGATCTTTAATTTAACATGAACTTTAAAACATAACACTCCAGATAACAGCTCACTATTCCTAAGATAGAAACTATTAGGATAACAATGTCAAGAAATATAATTCTGGGTAAGTTCATAACTATCGCATTGAATTAGTTGGGAAAGGTTATCCTAAAGTTAAACTATAAACTCGCATTATAATGAAATAATCATCTGCTATGATGTCTATTACTTTTAATACCACATGTTTAACCATTCGACAGCTTAGTCAATGATCCGTGTTGCCAGTCCTGTGAAGGTCCGAGATTTTACTCTCTGATCAGCTCTACAGGGAGTTGATCCTATGATTTCAAGATTAGACATTTAATGACGGTACTTCACGCGCACTTTCACGCTGAGCTATTGATATATTTTATTATCCTGAGACTCTTCACTGTGACTTTTGTGATTGCTGAGTTTAAATCTACATGTAATACATAAAGTTTTTGCTATCAATTGAGCTCGTTGAAATATGTCTTTATTTATAAAAAATTCTTTTATTTCAGGTGTTGATAGAATGTCATCTCAACACATTTGTCCTGCTGGTTTGAAACCAGGCAAATGCTTAGACCACTAGCTTGCTCCTAGCTATAAGGTCTGAAGCACAAGATATTCCCCCTTTCAAATATCCGGAAAACTGTTTTGCCGTTTTGCCAGCAGAAATATGAACAGAATAGTCTACTACGTTTTCTAGAAGGGAGCGCATCTGTGCGGTGAAGGTTTGCCTGTAGGCAAGTTTAAGGAGCATTGTTGTATAGCCAGGCAATTGAACTGGCCAACTGAATTTTCAAAGAGATACGTACATGTAAGGAACGTCCATCTCTGATAGGAGATACAGATCTCTGGAATTAGAACTAAAACGATAAGTTCTCTAGAACTAGAATTAAAACGATATTTTTTGCATATTTCTTAATATTGATATTAGATGTGCCGATACTGATGCGTCGACTGGAAGCTCCTTTCTCTCTCTCTCTCACTCTCTCTATCTCTGTCTCTCTATCTCTCGCTCTCTCTCTCTCTCTCTGTCTCTCTCTCTCTATCTCTGTCTCGCTCTCTCTCTCCCTCTATCTCTGTCTCGTTCTCTCTCTCTCTCTCTCTTTCTCTCTCTCTCTCTCTCTCTCTCTAGTGTTCTGCCTGGTGATAGGTCCAAGGCACATATACTTACTCACATGCTCATTTTCACGTTTCATAATGATCAAGCCACCGATCAACAACCATGTTATCTCTTCACAAACGGCTCTGTCTCATGCACATCTTAACGTCGCCTATACAAGTAGCTTGCGAATAATATGGCTTCGTTGGTTGCTTTCCGTTGCCTTCCTCAATTCGTGCACAATCACATCTTACAACGGCTGTTGAAGTCATTGAGACGAATTTAGATCCGAGACTAAAATGTTCAATGTAGTTAAGTAAATGGATAATTCGTGATGCTATCTATGCATTTAGAACAAAACGAAAACGAATTCGAGTGTAGCGTCTGCTATAAAATCTCAAGTGCAAAAGTTTAATACGTATGCCTATAAGAACATTTTGAATTATAACATCATTATTGATTAAGTTAGCGGTTGGAGCCAGTGGCGATGTCGGTAAGATACTCGACCGCGGATCAGTAGGTGCAGAGTTCAAATCCTGGGCTCGCCCGTCACTGACATGGCTTTCGAGTGAGGAAACTGACGTTAACCTTAGCATTTTTAAATTTACGCTACCGGTCTTCCGAATATCCGAGATTTTACTCGAGAATAGGCACCTAGTGACCTCATCCCCTCACCATAGTATATGCAGTTTAGAACTCTACACCGTTATCCCATGTGACGTTGTAAGTTTAGAGTATACTTTGGGTTATTTGTGTTAACAGGGTGATTAGAATTTAGAATATCAGTAATGATGTATGGTTCGGAGTGTTGGGCATTAAAAAGGAAACATTTACAGAGTTTGCATGTGGCAGAAACGAGAATGTTACGTCTAATATGTGGAAAAACTAGAAAAAACAGAATGGAAAATGGAAGTGAGGATAAATTTGATTGTTGAAGGGATCAGGGATGGTGTGGCTCAGTTGCGATTGAGATGATACGGGCATATTGTTAGAAAGTCAGATGAGGAAGTAGTAAAGAGAGTTCGGAGGGAAAAGATGAATGTTAAGCTAGAGAGAGGTAGACCACAATTGACGTGGGATGTGGTTATTAAGAGGAACATGAAAAATACAAGGATTGACTGATGATATGGTGTGGAACAGAGAGGATTGGTGAAGGTCTATTCGTATCCCGTCCCTAGTTAAATTGGCCTTTAATGGAAGATGATGATGATGATGACGATGATGATGACGATAATGATGAGAAAATCGTGGCATGACTGACAAGATTACGATGATAAATATTACAAACAGAGCAAATATTGGATTTTTATTTGGTCAGCAAAACCTATATTCCGTAGCTTCGTAATACTGTAATTGGTTAGTAAGTTAAATAAGTGGAAGGTAGCTGGAGACGTTTGTGAAGGAAACCATATTCCTGCATGTGCTTTAGTGGGTTTTCTGGAATCCTGACGCCATTGATTAATAAGGCTCTAATTAATTAATTAATTAATGAGAGTTGAAACAACACCTTTCCCTCAGTTATGTATATTTTGGATGCGACACACTGTATTATTGCCCAAAGCATCTATCCTAGGAGTTACAAGATGAGAAGCAAAACTCTAACGGGTATGCTAATCCATGATGACATTTATCACGCCTATGACGAATCTAGCAAATGATACTCCATGAGGACATCTACCTTTCATGATGATATCTATCAATTATAACGTCGTATGTTCAGCCACTAGGTAAGCTATTGTCCAGTATCCACTTTACCGGTCCTATGCCTGTGCTTTAAAGCAATCAATCAATTAACAAATCAATCAAGCAATCAATTAATTAATCTATGATTGATAACAAATTTCCGGCAGACATCTTGTGTTAGTGTGTCATATTCATTCGAATAGCATAGCCAATAGCTTAGTCTATAGCTTAGTTAATGGCCTAGCTAGTAGATTAGTTAATTGTTTGGTTAATAGCCTAGTCAATAGCTTAGTCAATAACTTAGTTAATAGATTAGTTAATAGATTAGTTAATAGATTAGTTAATAGCTTAGTCAATAGCTTAGTGAATTATTAGTCAATAGCTTAATCGATTGCAAAAGCATGCCATCAGGAAGCGGTAGCTTCGAGTGTCACTTTAGGCTGTCTCCTCTCTCTCTCCATCTCTCTCTCTCTCTCTCTCTCTCTCTCTAATGTTCTGTTACATGCAGACTCAAGGTGCATATTTCTTCTTAGAGTTTGCTCTAATTGCATGCGCACCATAAATCAATCAGTTGAATTACTTCATTAATACCTATGCCATTTAAACAGTCTAACGTCTATGGAATAGATGTATTTTTTATTTTTGCTTTCTCAGTTCATGCTTAATCGCCTATTACTACACGTGCAGTTAACGGTTTGAACTAACTAACGGTTGGACTATTTTTCTGTGACCCGGAAGCAATAGGGGAAATTGCTACAGATGCTAAATTAATAAGCACATAATTAAGTTGCTACAAACTAGGCCCTACATCTATTGCGGCGTATATCTCACTAGGATGCTAGTGATATTGTGCTAGACGTGCTGACGAGATCTTTGTAGGATGATATATCTGATGATAATTTAGGTAGCACACAAGGAGATAATGAGGTAATGATGTAGGATGATATATCTGATGATATCTCCGTAGAATGCTTTGTTTTACACCCATCCACCGGTTGTAATCGAACAATTTGGCTAATTTTCTCCTGGGGCGAGACAGCGACTAGAAAAAGAATTAAATTAACAGCAGTTTTCAGCGGTTCAGCAGTGGGTAATCAACCACTAGTCATGTACAGTGATGCCATTTCAATTACAAGTGCACTTAATTAAATATCACTCAGACATGAGACTAATTCAGTATGAATTGGCAGCCAAGCCATAATAAATGGGTCTCATACAAAAACAGACCACGAAAATAAAATAAATAGACGATCACAAGACGCTTCGACAGCGAGGTTTTATTTGCGCCTCTATAGCTGTAGCTGTTAATCTCAGGTTAGTTTTTGAATCTCGAATATTTTAGTTTAAATTTCGATTCTGTAAATACTTTAAATTCCGTGAAAAGAATACACTGAAAGTAAATAATTTTATTCTATTTCAGCACTAGGAGTGTAGAAATTGTAACTATTAATTATTCGTTTAAAATTATCGATAAATTAATTTAAATTTAATAACACTATTTTCTTGCAGTTCTTTGCATTATTAATCTAGGGCCTTATGTCACCGTTCAGTTTGGCAAGATAAACATAAACTACAAATAAATATGTTAATCACATAAGTAAACATAATAATTAGAAAAGAAAAATTGCGATGCACACAATTAAGCAACTTAAAATATTAGTTAAATATTAAATAAATGACTTTCAGCGAACGTTCAGGGCATTTGAAAGGCATGAAAAATATAACAATTAGAGTGCTACTGTAGTTCATGACAGCATTGAGCACTGTTGAGACAAATCCAAGCCGGTGAGCAAAAGAAAGGTCCAAACACGGTGCAAAATCGAAAATTAGAAAAAACAGTCTAATGATAAAAAATATGAAGTCAACTCCCGACGTGGTAGCTCTCTGTCAAGATATAATTGGGCTCGATGTTTTCATGAACTACAGTAGCACTCTAATTGTTGTTATGTTTTTACTATTATTCGCATAGTATGTATTGATATAGTATATGCATGAGTACCTGATATCTTCATCGGAAGAGAAAACGGTCGTTAAATCCTCAGTGTCTCATTGCACAGTGTTTATCACGCGATAATTTTAATCCAATCACACTTGCATAATAATCAATTATGTTTCTTTGAAATATCCTCATTTAATTTTTACTAACTTCTTAAAAGTTACTTTCATTTGTTTAAAAATATCTTAAACTCTACAGATTTATCGCCGAAAGAGAATTACGTTTCTAATATATCGTATATTATAATATCAAATTCTTAAAAATAACACGCTTTGATAATGGTATTATGGACTAAATACTATTATAAAATTTGTATTGGGAAATTTGAATGCAATTGAACAACAGTCACAGTTGGTTTGCAGCTTTCAATTCTGCAGTATTTTTCGTTGAAGACATAATAGTGTATGGTTATGCACGAATTTTATTAATTTCTTTGAATTGGGTATTCAAGCATATACTTGTACAAATACTTACACATAAAAATTCATTGCATTTGAGTTTAGAAAATGAGTAGAACTCTGCTAGCTGCCATTTGTTCGTTGGTTGGGCTACTTCTGCTAAATGCTCCTCACGCCGATTCCTGCTCTTTCCCACAAGGGTGGGAACCTCCCACTTTCATAGAAAAGGTCATGTGGCACGAAACTCTGCTCCTTGGCACTGTGAGAAGAACATACTCCGTATATAATGATCCTGCATTATATATCGCCGAGTTCGATGTCCGTTGCATTCTTCGAGGATCTAGAACTCCTCGATTTGTGAACGTAACTCATGCAGGTACGTAATTGATAACTAACTAGTTCAAATAAGCTAAGAAAATAAATAAACTAATTAACAAAAATGAAATTAACGAACTGCAACTAAATTAGAATAAATATTTTCTTTCACCAATAACGCCCTCGATATTTAAGGCCACTGATAACATTTATTAGATCTTTCTTTTAGAAATCAAGTACTGTTTTAAATCAAGTACTGTTGTAAGCATGACTTGTTTTTATAATGATGGTAAGGTTATATCAGAAACACGGCTAATCTGGCCTCGGATGCGAATAGCAAATCCTTGATTGCCTATTGGAATACCAATTAGATATTAATTGTTTTAACCTTATAGTAATACAGGCAAGAAATAATATTAATTTACGCACTGTACCAAACTACTCATAGTACTTCATAGTACCTACATATAACTTATATAGTAGCCTACTTTCAAAGTACTATATAATACTGATAATACTAGTTTTGAATTCTAGCAGTATCGCCAGTGACAAGAAGGGCTAGATTTTTTACTGCGTATTAGTAGGCTATTCTGTGACTCTGTTTTGTGACCAGGACACTGAAGAATATACCAACCATAAACTGTATGAGATGAGGCGACTGAGCAAGAATTGAGAAAGGCAATGTGAAACCACCTCGGAAGCCATATTATTTTTATGTTATATACTTCATCAAAGTGTCGACTAGTCCTAGTCTTTTCTAAGGGAATTAACCCGATATTCGATAGAGTTCTCTTTATTAGCACCGTGAAAACAGCTTGTAAGTAAGAATATTTACCTTGGAATTGACATTTGGCCGGGCACTAGAGAGAGAGAGAGTGAGAGAGAGAGAGAGGAGAGAGAGAAAAAGAGAGAGATGGAGAGAGAGAGAGCGAGAGAGAGAGAGATTAGTTTGTTCACGGGTTACAATCTAAGGCTCGACACTCGGTATCATTCTAACTTCCGAGAGACGAGATTGACGTTAAAATTGCAGCAATTTAAGCGCGTTGTGGCAATAAATTTCATGTACATGTGTATTTCTCAATAAAACTTTACAACTGGTATCATTGAGTAGCTCTCTATACATCAGCTAAACCCAGAGGTACAGCTTTCAGGCGACGGTTATATGGGTATTGGTTCAAAACCAAAGCTTGTCGCAGACACCCCTTTGATTGGCTAAGGAACAATGGTAACATTTGATATTTTACTTTAGGATACAGACTTTTTGTGAGCATGACTTGTTCTGATTATCCAGCATATAATAATTAACCTTTACAAAACTTCTTAGTTGAACAGCTCGATACTTGGCGCAGTCACATTTAACGTGACGCATTTAATGACGACATTTAACGTGACGTCACGTGGCGTACTGTTGTTATATACGTCAGGTTTTAGCGGAGGGATGTGCTACGGGGCGGATCTATTCCCTGGTGGGTCCTACATCATTGGAACTGGTCCGGGTTACCATGCCCAGGGGCCTGAAATTCAAGAAGACCAATTCTCTGAAGCTCTTAGTGCCTGCAAACTAAATCCTCCTACCTATCCGCTAGGTATGTTTTGTCATATAGCTTCTTCTCATACCTGAGGGCCATCATATCTCTGATCTTGATCTCATCTCTGGAACCAGGCATATACTGAGGCGGTGCCTCTGTAGACTGGCCTAATCACACTTTCCTACTGTGTTGTAAACTAGGCGAACGCGTAGTGAACACTATACTAATAATGAACAATATACTAATTATACTAATAGTGAACACTTTCCGTTTTCAAAATTACATTTTAAACGTATATCAATTGACAGGAAAATTATAGTGAAGAACTTAGTTTCCCAACGATTTCAAAATTTTATGGAAATATACAAAAATGCTAATTATTTATTTGTTATTTATCTATACTATACAGTCTATATAATCAGTCGTATGCTGCACATGTCGTAAGAGCCGACTAATAGTGAGCAGTTGAAGAAAAGTAACTCCAATTCAAAAGCAATGCTTGTCTGAATTGTTGTGGTTTGGCAGATAACAAATAATTAGTAGCATGCTTAAGCAGAAAAGATTGGTGTTGGTCGTAGCCTTTTCGGTATCAAATAAAAAGCTAACAAGCTGGTAAAAATGAGGTTAACGTCAGTTTTCTCACTCGAAAGCGATGTCAGTGACGGGCGAGCCCAGGATGGTTTAGTATGTGGTGTGAAGGAATATAGTATACGGTATAGTATGATAGGAATTATATGGTTTGATAGATATTCTCTCTAAGAAACGTAAAGCATGTACATGTACTATCCGTTGCTAAATCTACATACAAGCTGAGCCAAAGTTGAGGTTTATACCTGTTTAATTACTCTACACTAGACTTTAGAATTACTGATTGATTGATACTTAGCAGTTTTCTGCTTTTTCTTAATCAGCGCTGACTTCAATATATTACACTGCATTCTGAAAGATTGTGACAATTATTCATCATTTATCCTTATTCGGTTTATATGATCCTTATTCACAATTTATCCTTGTTCATTTAAATGATCTTTATTCACCGTTTATCTTTATTCAGTATATATGATTTTATTCACCATTTATCCTTATTAAATAAATATGATCCTTAATCACCTTTTTCATGACAGGTACGTAGACACAGAAACAAATAAATTTCAAGTTCGTGATACCAACAACAAAATGTAGAAAATGGCTCATAATATTGATCTCTCAAGTTATTATCATCTGCTGTGTACTAGTTAATTAAAATACAACTATAAAAGTAACATTTCATAGAATGCATGCCAATGCGTCACGATTATAAATTTCGTATTTATTTAAATGTATAAATTACCATTGAACTCTGGATAGTCAACAATCAGCTTGTTCTATATAGGCAACGAATACTAAGAATCCGTGAAAGTTGACACCAAGAACACTGAAAAACAGCCTAGTTAGTCAAATTATGTAGCACGCGCATTTTTATTAAACCTAATCAAAAGAGAAAATTAAACCAAAACGAAATTTCTAAAGATAGATATGTGGCAGCTATTTTCTCTTGCGTCTAAACTTAACTAAACCTCATATAATTGAAAATATTACAATGAACAACTGCTAAAGTTACGAGCTTGCCAAAATCAATTTTAAGATGTTAGATAATTGCTTTATTTTAGAATAACACAAAGAGTTAAACTAAAGTAAATTCCTGTAAATTATTCCAATACTAAAGAAAATACAATGCTATGCAAAATTATGCATCACTACTAGCCAGTACTGATAAAGTATAAGGAACTCGCGTCGCTGATGCTGCCTTCAGTCTCGCAACTCGCCGTTGGAGCATAACACAGGACGTTTGTTCGGTCCGTGACTGTAATTTAATGCCTAGGCCTGCTCTAACTAGCACACCTGAGATGGTATTTCTCAGAGGTGTATGAGACTCCGATCTGAAGTAGTTGTTGTGAGGATCTCTGCGATTAATCCTTACTGATGAAATATCGAAGTCAAGGCACAGATTTCTAAATAGCATCGCACAATTTAATATTAAATAAAAACAGCACTACAATTAAATATGTACGAACACTAAAACTTAAAACTGGATGTAAGATCTAAATACACAATCCCTGAACCCTGAATTATCAATAATCTGGATTCGACTCCGGTTTCGGCCCTTGGCCTACGCCGTGTGGACTTGCCCGTCCGGCCGCCACAACCTGAATGTCTCTCTTACACGAATCTGCAAGTAATCTACCACAGGTGACGCTTGGTCATTTGGTAACTGACAAATCAGATTCAATTACTCTGCAGCTCTGACCACTGTCTGGACAATTGCAGACATACACGATCCAACATAAATTATATCCATAATAATTAATAATAGATTAATTATATATGTATAATTTCAAGTTCTTAACAATAGTACTGAAAATATAGTAAATCAACATCAATGTAGTAACAATGTCTACATTAACAGGTAGAGTATTGAACCTCCGTTAATATATGACACACGGCTACTAAATAATTCCATCTCTTTTCCAGAAAATTCTAAATTTAAATGTGGTCATTTATTTTTAGGAATTTCAGAGGATGCCGCAAAGTACATATGCCCAGCCGGTCTGCCTCCTGGTCAATGCAAGGAGCACTAAATCAGAATACAACTTACGAGCAGCTCAGTAATCGATCACTAAATTAATAATGTTTATGAAACATCTCCGCCAATAAGGAAACTTTCTTTTGTCAGTACACTATAGGACGATTGAAAATATTTGCGTTAATTATTTTCATCTATATTTTCGTCATGCACTGTAGTACAACTATATTATATTATTCTAACGACATTGGTTCGCAAGTTTTCGCCCATAAACGGTAGCTCATAGCCACTCGAAATGCCTCGTTGTCTAAGAAAAGCCCAAAGGAAAAAACATGGGCAAAAAATTATTACTATTATTATTACTATTATTATTATTATTATTATTATTATTATTTCCGAGCACTCTACGCACTGAAAAGTTTATATTAAAATACTATTTTGTAATGGTTACTCAATCCCAGATAGTAGATGGTAGTAATATTTATTTTCTCTTACACTGAGGACGATGTTATAGGATAATTTCCTCAGTGATTATGTTCCTTTAATATTGATGTTATAGGATAATTTCCTCAGTGATTATGTCCCTTTAATATTGATGTTATAGGATAATTTCCTCAGTGATTATGTCCCTTTAATATTGATGTTATAGGATAATTTCCTCAGTGATTATGTCCCTTTAATATTGATGTTATAGGATAATTTCCTCAGTGATTATGTCCCTTTAATATTGATGTTATAGGATAATTTCCTCAGTGACTATGTCCCTTTAATATTGATGTTATAGGATAATTTCCTCAGTGATTATGTCCCTTTAAGTTGATGTATCGATAGTACTATGCGCTGTGTTGTTGTTATTGATCGCTATTTCGTTCCTTCTCTTTCGTTCGTTCTCTTTCGTTCTTTCTCTTCGTTCTTTCACTCTCATTATTAATCGTCATTATTAATTAGAAAACTTCATTCCACTGAATCCGCTCTTTTCCGTATACATATTGATCTTAGCTTAGTCATGGGTAATATTTATGTTTCTCCCTAGGTTCTTCCATTCTTCCAAATATGTTCGCTGAGAGCAAGAGTCAGTCATGTTTTACGCGGCTATAAATGAACAAACGTAGGCTGGATACGCATGAGCTTCATTGAAGATGACATACTCTGAAGGGTCTTCCACGTCATCCACAACAGAAGCGAACCTAGCACTAGAGGAATCTGTTCTGACAGGCGGCAATATTAGATCGCTACGTCCTTTGGTGGAAGTTCCCACTAGTACTTGCGCTACTATGACTTTGCATATCCCGTTTTCGTTATCTTCCGCGTATTGGAGAGCTTTCTCTGCACCAACAGCGAAATAGAGTCCGTGACCAAATCTATGGCCTGGAAAACAATTGATATCACAAAAGTATTAATATAGTAATTTTATGCATCGTGAGAAAATAGCACATAGTATTATAATAGACTTAATTCATCATGAAATTAATTCAAATGACTAGACTATGCGTTCATATGACTAGGTCAGACTCTCTCTTAGTGCACTGCCCACTAGCAGGTCCATGGTACATAACGCATCCACTAAGAGGCCAGACTAGGATCTAAATAGTCACGGGTGTTACGTGATGAATACTAGAATCGCGTAGAATGAATCGTGAGCAAAGTCAACTGAATGTGCAGATGCAGTGTGCAAGTGCTTATTCACACCCGACTAAACACAACGAGATAAAGAAAATTTTGAAGATTAGCTATAGAATCCATAGTTTCTAGGCTGAGAACTAATGGTATGTTGTTTGTTTCCTCCTCATCCTCTTCACCCTTGTGTGGTCGATGATGTGAGGTTTAACTTTTGAAGCATCATCTTCATTGTCGATGAAAATTTTATATGTTTACACGACATTACATGTACATGTATATTGTGAATACGAAGATTTTGAAGATATAAGGATATCTTTACTAGACACGATAGTAGAGAACGACTATAATTGTATCATATAGCAGCAATCTAATGAAAGAAATAATAAGGACGAAAAAATTTCAATTAAATCGTATTTATAATTGTTTTATGTCATCGTTATATTACTAATTACCAGGGTTTCACCGAGTTGTTCTCGGATGTGGTTGGGATTATTGATGAATAGGGTAAGTAAAAACAAGCTGCCGTGAGTACGTAAGAGGCGACTAAGGCAAGAGCTTAGGAAGGCAGAGAGGACCAAAATCATCATGAACTTACCCCATAATTAAATGGCATAGAGAATAAAAAAATGAAGTTTTTGAAATAATCGGTACGGAGAGAGATATACATTTCATTTATCGTACCCATGTCACAATTGACATACACAATATGCAGTTAAAGTCCATGAAGGGAAATAAAGGCCCACAAGTAGCATTTACATATTTCGAATTTAAAAATGCAAACATTTGCATTAATCTTTAATTAGATTCTATAAAATCCTTAGTATAGGCCCTAATGATGTGCCAGTGCCACGACAAATTAAGTGGATCATGTAGTAAAATTATAATTATGACAATCAACAATATATCAGCATAAATATCTGCACACAATTACAATTAAACATATTACTTTAGGTCATGCACATAATTTTTACATAAAAACTTCAATATTAAAACGGTAAAAGTACTAGAATAATTACGCTAATTAAAATTTAGATTCTATATATAAATGCAGACGATAATAGAATAATTTTATGCAATCCCTAACTCCTTAGGTATTTATGATATTAAGCAATCTCCTAACTCCATAGGTATTTGCTAATATAAATATCCCCCAGACACCGTTTAAAAGAGTTTAGGGAAGGCACATTTACAACTTTAGAGGATAGTTAATTCCAACAAGCAATGCATCGGTTTTGATATAATATCTCTCGGCATTAAAATGAAATTTACTCATGTATAAACTTAAACTATTATTTCTTGGTAACCCATTTTTTAAACCAAAAAAATCAACTATATGTAGATCCAATGCAGTGATAATTTTATAAGACAAGCACAGGTCAGATTTAAACCTTCGTTGCTCTAACGATTCGGAAGCCAAAACTTTAAACCTCTCCGAATACTGTAATCCTATCATACCATTTAGCCGTTTAGTGAATATTTACTGAATTGATTCCATCAGGACAATATCACGTTTTCTGTATGGAGACCATTGATTAGAACAGCATTCGAGATATTTGTTTTAACTGTTACAGAAACAGAAGTATGCGGATTGTTGCGTGTAATATTCCTGGTTCAAGTTGAGAACTGACTGTCATATTGAGTATAGTAAGGAGATGATGATTTGTTTCTACTGGTACTGTTTACGAATGTTAGTGGTGGGTACTCCGTAGCCGAAGCCACACTGTTCACCACCGACGTAGCGTGACTGGGAGCCGGCAATCCTGAAGAAGTGGCAACCCCCACAGGATGGCTCCTGTTTGTTCCTGAGTACGTCTTATATGGGCTCCTTGAGTTTGACTACTTCTGTTAAGACGTCATTCAAATTTGGACTTAGCTTGTTAATTAGTCAAGTCCGGGTTGATGAACACTTTCAGCAGAAAGTACCGTCTTTCTTTCTCTTCTTGATTCCAGTAGAAACGAGGAAGGTAGCTTCTTGTTCAGATACAAGACGTACCAGGAGCTTTCTGGCTCTTCCAGATTATGCTCGATCTAGTCTGACCGTAGACACCCTCGAGATATTGAATGATGCAGTATCATGATTTTGGATGAACGAGGAAACCTGGTTTAAGTTGCTACAACCGGGGTTTTCTGATAGCCCTGAAAATATGGCATTCTTTTTCCGTCTGCTGATACAGACAACCACTGACACCATATGAGATTTGGACATCGCATCGGAGGGGTGCAGATGGATGCTAGAGCTCGAGTTGCGTACAATTGGACCAAATTGAGTCTGCTGACGGCTAGGTCGTTGGCTGGGAACTGGGGCGCAAACGTCGATGCTGGACGGTCTGACAGCATTACAGATGGGGATGTCCTGCCCTGAGCGGGAATTGTTTGACAATAAGACTTCACGAAGCTCTTTGATCTCCTGCTGTAACTGATTTAACTTATCGTCCACTTACAGGCGACATCATCTGATAGCTCAGGAGGTACATCACAGCACACCAGGTGGTAGCGGTGCTTGTCCGATACAAATCAAAGTCTACTCGATAATCCAGTCTTGGGAGACGGCCGTACATAATACAAAGCAATAAGGGATGAAATAGTCGATATAGACTGATATTATTATTAAATTCGGATTATAAATTATATTAATACACACAAATTAAACACAGCGTTATCAATCCATAGATAGTTGATAGATGTGATAAAAATAGAAGGAAGAGCTGGATAGGACATAGTATAAAGGGGAATGGTTTGCTGAAGGATAAAATCGAAGGAAGATTGCAGAAGGACAGAGTTAAGAGGCAGACCAAGACATGGGATATAGGATGATTTGGTAATAAATTCTTATATAGAGATGAAAAGAAAAACAGAGGATTGTATTGGTTGAAAGAGATATATGCCATGGACCTGCCGTTAGGCACTGTACTACGAAATGAGAGTTTCCAATTATCAGTAATTAACGACAAATGCAAATAATTGTTAATACCAGAGATTAGAGTGCATTAAAAGTTGGATACAACGTTTAACTTTTATTGGATTTTATGCAACTTTTATAAAAGTTGTGTCAAACCATTTTTCCCTTTGAGGGCCAAGGAAAATCCGTCCATACAAATGTCTTGCACCGAAGACTTGTTGCTACCATGAAAGAGGAAGCGCTGGACGGCTGATTCCTTAAGTCTACCCTTCATGACCTCTCTTGAGATGGAATACCTTAAGAACAATTCATAGTTCTCGACTCGTTCGATCTACACGTATAATGAAATCATCGTCTAATGCTTAGCAGAGAAGTATTAAAAGTATCAATGACCATAAAACAATACTAACTAATCTCATGTTTATTCATGTTCATGTTATACAACATGGACGAAAATCAAAACAATAATAATTATCGAATATGATTAGGTAAAATATTTAAAAGATCATGCACATGTATGTGCATGATCAATGCATTCAACTGAAATCGAATGTTCAATGCAGAAAAGGTACATTTTGTTACTACGTTTCCGTTAATAGGATTAAAACAAGTGGTCAATGTTTGTTTAGTTAGCATAAGTTGTTTATGCTACTTTTGTGAGTGACATTTTATACATTTTTAATACTTTAATCTGTTGATTTTCTCAATTCGTATGTAATTTTATTAAATCTCAGGTATATAAAGACAATACACAGGCACTTCAGCCACGTGGAGTACTATGCACAACATTTATTTTACAAAATCCTTTTTTGAAAATCGTGAAGTCGTATTAATATGATACGCGTAGATAGATAGATGCAGAATAGTTTCACGAAATAATGTTCACTTGATGTACATGTACATGTATGTTTTTCTGCCCAATGATATAAAAACAGTTGGAACAAGAGAATATATATATATATATATATATATATATATATATATATGCAGATGTGCAAGTATAATGTTCACTTGATGTACATGTACATGTATGTTTTTCTAGATGTGCAAGAACAATATATGCGCGATATTCATGTATAGAAATAACCTTATTAACACACACACACACATATATATATATATATATATATATATATATATATATATATATATATACACATATATATATATATATATATATATATATATATATATATATATATATATATATATATATGTGTGTGTGTGTGTGTTAATAAGTTTATTTCTATACTTCGCAGTCTTCACTAGCTACCTGTTGAAATCTAAGCATAAAATATACAATAGCTCTACTAACTTTCAAAAGTCTGTGATTTGGCAAGCCTTGTTACTTTTTGAAATTTTTCTTCGCTATCATCCATCGCGTATACTTCTTTTCACCGACGCCAATCTTCTCTTGTTCCAACTGTTTTTATATCATTGGGCAGACGTTCATTTTCTTATGCAGCACCCACAATCTGTAACTCTTTACCTACTAATCTTCTCTTTAGCTCTTCTCTTTCAACTTTCTCTAGCAAACTTAAGACTTACCGTTTCCCACAGTAGACATAATCGGTTTACCCTGAAAATGTTTGATCACCGGACTAGCTTTCGTTTAGGACCTTACTTCCCCTCAGTACATTTCTTTTGCAGATCGGTCCTGGTGAATTGATCTGTAGTGATGTGTGCTGTTGAAAAATCCCTGACATCATCCTTGGATGAGGAAACGAACGTTAAACCTTTATTATTAACCTTATATATATATATATATATATATATATATATATATATATATATATACATAATATATATCATGCCGGTGAGTTCGTTATGAATACGATGGTTCGTTTGCTGTTAAGAATTACAATGCGATCGATGTGTATAATACATCAAACATTTTAAATCAATCTAAAAGATTAAATAATACTAGCCATCTGCAATTGGTATCCATGCTGCACATTTATGAATGAAAGAACCCACTCATTAATGGCCAGATAGAACTGGTCACTTCTAGCTAAACGAACAAGTCGCAGCCTCGGAACAAAGTAGTCCTCACGTTCTGACCATATCTCAGGATATCTTACTGAAACATTTTGCAACTGAAAAATGACAAATGTCGACATTCTACCATTCATCACGTCCCTGTGAAGATTAAACCTCGTAACGGCTCTGACGATTAAAGTTTTGCTATCCATTTTTGATACGATATATGATCACCCCTGAAGTCCCTGATTTTGCTTCAAGGAGAGGAACCAGACGTTAAGTTCTGAATGATTTTTAATGACAGAGACTTAATGCAACTTTAGTATTTCAATTATGTACTGCCGATTAGTTAAAATAAGGCTCTATCTCTCTCTCTCTCTCTCTCCCCCTCTCTCTCTCTCGCTCTTTCTCTATTGTGTTCTGCCAAATTGCAAGCATACAGTCCATATTCATACTATGGGTCTGCTTTCACGCACCATAAAGAGCAAAAAAAGTCAACAAGTTAATCCCCTCACAAAAAGCAATGTCTTATCCATATATTATATATAGCCTGTAGCTAAGGAAAAATATGGCCTCTGAGGTGGTTTCTCATTGCTTCCTTTGTTCTTACCTAGTCACCTCTTACGACATGTGCTGTTAAATGTCAGTTCATTCTTCAGTGGCCCGGATACAACACGGCAAATGATGTAAAACACTATAAGGACGTCAAAATCTAGAAATTGATAAACAGATCCAACAATTTTTGAGGCAAGGCAAGCAACAAATATAAATATTCAATAAATTTGCTAATTTGTTTTAGATATCACAGTCCAGTAGGAAAATGGTTTAATATTTTTAGGAGGAAAATATATAGTATTCAATAAGCGGAAGATACATTTACAGTATATTAATGTTATATTTTTAACCTCCAGATTTTTTCATTTGTTCCTGTAAATTGTAAAGATCTTCATCTGATTCGAGGCACCTCCTTCTTAGTTCGTCTATGCACAAATTCAAATTAAAAATTAGTCAGAGAAGTTTTTTAGAGAGTTAGATTTTATAATTTTTATTGCCTGCAGCGACTACTGTTATGAAATAGGTAGTTCATGACATATCAAAAGATACACAGAAAGAAATGATCAATAAAGTTCCCACTGCTAGCTAAAGTATGAAGCATACATGTATTTTACATTTCGCAGCTAGCTGAGTTTCTTAATTATTTCTGAATAATAAGGCAGAGAGTATTCTACTGTTTTCTACTAACATAAAAACATTACATAACTAAGACAAATGCCAAGCATAATAATATTTTCAGAGTACACGAAAATCGCCGTCAATTAAATGTTAGCAAAATTTTATACAGCTTAACACTATTATGTCAGAATTGACATTTACTGACATAATAGTGTTAAGCTGTATCATAAACTGTATCGACCATAAACAAATATAGATTTCCAGATTTATCAGCAGTACTCCCTAGAAATTCCACTAATAAAATAAATTATTTATCTTTTAACACCATCATATTAGACATAGTTCTCATCTTTAGTTCTCTCTCTCTCTCTCTCTCTCTCTTGTGTTCTTCCAAGTGGCAGGTCCAAGTTATACATCCATACCCAGAATCTTCTTTCATCCTCCATAAAGAGCACTCCATAGATCAAAAATTTAATCTCTTCTCAAAAGCTTAAGCCATATCAATACCTTATGAGGCCCATAACTTGGGAAAATATGTTTCTGAGGTGGATTCTCGTTGCATTCCTCAGTTCTTGCCTAGTCACCTCTTACGACATGCAGTACCATATTTGATTTATCTGACGTGAATAACATGAGTAACACGTTCGTTAAGCATAATACATGCACGAATCATCCAAAAAACATGCATACTTGACAAATGATCAAATGGAAACTCGCAACTTTTAAGAAAAGGTTATATTAAAATGTTATTGGGCTCGAGGCTGAAGAATCTTCCTTTACCTGCACGTTATTTAAAGATTTGATTGAAGAATTTGTATTTTTATTTAACTTCATGGTTATGGGAGAATAACCTCTTTCGTAAGAAACATTTTCGCAATCACGACGAAGATGCTGTATCTCGAGCTCTTGTTTTTCAACTGCGTTAGTCAGCTGATCTACGGCTGAAAGTCAACCATATAACGTAACGTATCAAAGAGTAAAAATATAAATATATATTTAATGCAAAATTCCTCCATGTTTCCTTCAGTGTCGACCCTTTAAAATATTAAAAATACAATAACTGCTCCCTGACCGCTAATCAGGAGTATCACAAGCTACATATTAATGAAACCTGAACTCTTTTGAGTTCCTACCTGTCGCCTTAACCTCTATTTTAACACTTTAACATGTAATCTTCAATCTAACACCCTGATTGGCAGTCATTGTAGCACTAAAGTGCTTTGAAAGCAGGAGACTTGAAAGATTTTAAGCCTAATTACTGAATCACACGACATTATCTATTATTATTTTAATGTCACTAACCGGATGGCAATCATACATAGTTACCAACAAAAATAACAATAAAAGACAAATCGTGATAATATGAAATTAACTAATGACACAATAAGTCAGGTACACCCAGTAGTTCGCATATACAGAATATGCCCTACGCAAATTTTTGCTAATATGCTAATACGCATAAATAAATTCAAATACTTATATAACAGTTATACTATGATATCTAAAATAATACTGTACATGATCATTAAATACGTCTTGAAAACATAACTATTCATTTATTTTTTAATATATTTTCGAAATATTTCAATATTTAATATTTATTTTGATATTTTGAATTCAAAAAAATTAATTTAATTTTAATTTTAAAGAATAACAATTTTCAATAGCAGTTGCATCAATTTCTGCCGTCTCACTAATATGATTGGTATTCAATAATTAATTTAGAAAATTATATCCATTGTACTCATATATATATTATATATATATATATATATATATATATATATATATAATTAAATACAAATAATTGCTATAATATGTATAACTTAAGATAATATTGTTACTATTCGTGTAACAGATCTTTGCAGAAATATTATTATAAGCGTAACTCAAACTTTTCAAGTCTTGGAAGATACTTTAGTAGGAGATATACAATAACATAAGTGTGGAATATCAAGTAATTTAAGTGGAACTCCAGCAGACGCTGATGTGCCAAGACCAGACAAGATTATATTCGAATTGCTAAGAAAGTTTTTCTTCGATATATCCCATAAGCATTTAAAAGACATACTGCAGATTACTTATATTCCAAGTAATTTAGTTTGCCAAACCATATCAATTTCTTTCCCTTCGATTATTAGATTTTAACACTTCGCATTGTACTTAGGTCCTATCTTTATGCAATCACTTATCACTTACACTTATCTACCTGTGTGCACAATAGATAGAAAAACGATAATAATTTGCAAATAGTAGCCGGTATTAATACCTTCGAAAGCTCCTTGAATAGCCAGGCCTGCTTTTATTTCACGATCGCTCAGATCGTATTCATGCTGATGACTAGAACTCGGATCGTCGTCATGCATCTGACTAGTAATCAGATCGTGTTTATTCAGCTCGCCATTGATCCGAGTCTATATATATATATATATATATATATATATTTATATATATATACATGTATATATCTGATATAATATATATTATATATATGATATAAATATAGAGTTTATTTTTTGTTCACATATCACACAGCCCGAAAGTCAACATATTTCGAATAAAATAAAGGTACAAAGTAAAACGCAAGGACAGGCACACTAATACATGTAAAAACCAGGCCATCAATGAGGAAGCATAACACCCTATCGAGTTGACCACCCGGATATCAAACACCCCGCTAACAAGCGTCCCACATGTCTAAATCAAACTTTTAATCAGAATAAAGGAGTGAAAGTGTAAATCATAGAAGATTTTAAATTACAACAAAACAGAAGTTGAATGAGAAAAAAAAAATTTTCTTATTGTGACAAATTTTCTAATAAATACTGTTTAAATTCTCTAGAAAAGGTTGGTAGCAATTTGATGTTGCGTAATATTGGTGGAATTTTATTCCAGTCCGTACACGCCTCATTTACGTAAGATTTATAGAATGACACATTGGATTTTTTAAACAGATAGTTGGAGTCAAGCAGTCTAGTTGAATAATTATGGTTAGAGTGGTTGAGATCAAACATATTAGCCAATACTGTAGACTTAGGTAGATTACTGCTAATACATTTATGAATCAACTTGGCCATACAGTATTTATGCAATAGATGAACTGGCAAAATATCATAAGAAACATAAAGATCTTTAACATTACAGTAACGATGTCTTCCCTGCAAGGTTCGCAGAACTCTGTTACAAGCAATATGTAGTGGTTGTAAAACATTCCAAGTGGCATAACCATAAATTTCAATGCAATATCTTACACGAGAATATATCATAGAGAGATACAAGTTCCTGCGACAGGACATTGGTATAAATTCTCTTCGATTAAAGAGTAATCCGTTAGCACTTTTAACAGTTTTTGTAATTTTTTCGATATGATTTTTAAAACTTAAATGTTCGTCAATTTCTACACCAAGGAATTTAATACAATTAACTCTTGCAATTTGATTATGGTCCATAAATAATGTAAGATTGTTATCACGTATATACGCTTCGTCATTGGTAGACGGAAAGAAAACAATATATGCTGATTTAGCTGTATTAATAGTTAAACGATTACTTTGGAACCAGTTACAAATTTTTTTACTTGCCGAATTAGCACATGCAAACAAATCTATCAAGTTATTTCTTTTAATAAAGGCATTTGAATCATCAGCAAGAAGTTTGAATGAAAGGTTCGGGCACGTATGATGGATATCATTGACATATATTAGGAAAAGCAAAGGCCCTAATATAGAGCCTTGTGGAACTCCAACTGAGATTGGTTTAGTAGAAGAAATTGAGTCGCCTATGACTGAATATTGCTGTCTATTTGTAAGATACGAGGTTAGCCAACTGAGTGGTAAACCTCTTATACCATAATTTTCTAATTTATTTAGGAGGATGCCATGATCGACCATGTCAAATGCTTTGCTGATGTCTAGAATGAGTCCCAGCGTATGATTTTTATTGCCTTTCTGAGAACGTATCATATTTAAACTACTGAAAATTGCGTCTACTGTAGAGTGCCCTTTTCTGAAATCAAATTGATTTTCAGAAAGTGTATTATGTCGTTCAAAAAATTCAATAATTCTGTTATATACTAGTCTTTCAAAAATTTTACTGAGGTTGTCTTGCAAAGAAATAGGTCTAAAATTTTGTACATCGTCACTTTTTCCTGATTTAAAAACTGAGATAACTTTGGCTGTCTTAAATCTAGTAGGGAACACACCAGTAATAAAAGTTCGATTAATTATGTGTGTTAATGGTTCAGCAATAAAGTCTGAGGATAGCTGTAGAATTTTATTAGATAAGCCGTCAGGACCTGTCGAATTAGTTTTTTTAAGCGCCAGGATGGTGTTGAAGACTTCATTGGTGGTGGCAGGTTTAAGAAATAATGAATTTTGACAAGATGGTGGCAAATATTGCTTAAAATTAATATTAGTCGAGTTATGGGAGTTAAATTTAGATGCTAATTTTGACCCAATTTCAGAAAAATTTTCATTAAA
>CAJHZI010000869.1:0-55000 GCA_905160935.1 Enchytraeus crypticus | reverse complement strand
GTTTGACTATTTTTGGGGCAATTTTTCGTACAGTAAGTAGCTTAGTTTTAAAGGAATATTTCAGTTTAAAATATTATATACCGCGTTATCTGAGTCTGTCGCACTCTCGAGAAAGTTTTTCAGATCTAGCAGTGCATCGACTACAGTGCGATATTCTCCTCGCAAGAGTTGTTTCTGTATCATCAACAGGTCTACTTGAAATCTGTTTGGCTACAGACAATTATTCAAAATCGTTTTTATAATCGAACACATATTTGTTTTTAGCTCACAAATAATAACACATTTCTTTTTCATTAAATGCGATTCAATACGTAGAACTCAATAAAAATAAAAGTAACCATGTAAAATCTGAATTTAGGAATATATTACAAGGTCATCTTCGATGAGATAAACTGAAGACTTTACTTAATTAAAAAGTAGACTATTATTACGAAAGAATATTATAATTATTATAGAAGTAGTGAATGTCGCAATGGCATAGTAGTTAGAGGCGTCATATTTCGTAATGATACTTGTTATTCTTATTCTTATTCTTCCTATTCTTCTTCTTATTGTTATTATTATTATTATTAGCATTATTATTATTTTCATTAATATTGTTATATCTTCAACCATTATTATTATATATTTACATTAAATGTTCAGCTAATACTAGTTTACCGTGGAATGTCTGGACTCTGGAGGGTAATTACGGGCTGACTGATTTGGCATTTGAATCCAGACTTCCTAAACATTTCCGAGGAAAATGCTCTCCCTACTTAGATACTGAGACTGTAAGTATATATTTTTATACATTTTCAAAACCAGACATTCTTACTAGAATAAAGAATGATTCACTTCTAAGTTAGAAGATAAAGTCAAATCCTAGACCAATCCTAGATCAAATTTTGAGAAAAATTAAAGGCGTGGCCTTCTTAAACTAGTCTACATATTAATCTTGTTTAAGACTCATCAATTAAACCTAGAAATATTTTAGTATTTTTTCTCGTCAGACTTTTAAGCAACAGCTATAGACACAAAGCCTAAATATAATGAATTATGTTTTAGGATTGCTTGAAAAGAAAACTATTCTGTAGTGTGAAAATTGAGATAGAACTATTAACTAATACTTCATACTTAAAATTTCTAACCGTTGTTTCTGAGACATCTGCAAGAATTCTACCTGCACGTTTAGTTATCAGTAAAGAAACAAGTCGAAGCACGAACTTTAGTCGTCTTTTTGCGATATCTGTAGCGTTGACTGAAGGTGTATTATCAATCTCAGGTAGCCGAACAGTTTTAGATGTAGAACGTTCATCGCTATCGAGATCCTCATTCATGCCTTCTATCTCCATCGTTGTTACATTAAAATTGCAATGTTCATCGAATGTTAAAACATTGGATCCAATAAAACCTGATTCAATAAAAACGGCTAAGATGTATATAATTTTGGAATCCTATATAAATCCTTTCTATTCAAGAACTGGTAAAATATACAGATAGAAACACTTCCCCATACTTTCTCGGTGACTCGCTAGATAGAGCAATGCTCTCACTAGGGACCGATTGAATAGTATTGGGCTTGTTTTAGTTAATTGCATCATTTATCATGTTTGTTTCAATTTTATGCATCTATTGCATGACTTACAATGGTTATATTAATTTTGTATTTACTTTTTTGTAGCTGATTGTACTTCTTTGTTGATCGTTTGAAATTAGAAATTAAACATACTTCTCTCTCTCTCAAAATATCCTTTTTGAATAAACGTTCGATTTTAAATTGGATAAATGATTTTAATCTGTACTATAATTACTATATATTTCTGTTACATGCTCACCGACACTGAAGCCAGTGGCGATGTCGGTGAGCATGTAACAGAAGTAAGGTACTCGACCGCGGATCATTAGGCCTATTTTGTGGGGTTCAAATCTTGGGCTCACCCGTCACTGACATCGCTTTCAGGTGAGGATACTGACGTTAACATTAGCTTTACCAGCTTTTTCACGTACTTGAAGATATCATTATTTAATATTATTACATTAAATATTTAAAGTAAATCAAATAAATATCGTTCAATTTTTAGTTATTGAGAAACTCTGGCTAAATAGTTACTGTTCGACAACGGATCAGTAGAATCGCGATTCAAATCCAGTCCTCTCTTTGTCACGGCATGGTGTCGAGCAGGAAACTGACGTCAAATTAGGCTTTAGAGCTTATCCTTCAGTCTCTAATACGAGATATACAATTGTTTTTATGAGTAGGGTGGAGGAAAGTTTTTCTAAGTCTCACATGGCTTATCGTATGAAGAGGTCTAATTATCCACAATTTTATCACCATGTTATCACAACATTGTTATTATTTGCATTGTTATTACTACTACTATATATTTTTCAATTATGTATTTAACCATTTCAGTTCATTACTCAGGTAGCCCTTATCGGATGTATCTTAGTAATATAGTAATTTTATTGTAATATAGTAATCCTACAGTAATATTACTTAGTATCTTAGCAATATAGCATTCGATATGGAGATTTTTGAATATTATATTGTTAGCAGTAGTATTATTATTTTATTTTAATTTCTAATGCCCTGGGCTGTAGGCCTATAGTGCTCTGGGCTCAAAGGTAAGATAAACAAAATACTATATTTAGTTAAAAAATCAAATAGACTATTATTACGATGTCATTAAGAGATTATGATTATTATTATAAAAGTAGTTAATGTCGCAATTGCATAGTATAGTTAGAGGTGTCATACTGCGCATTAATACTTTTTATTATTAGTATTATTATTAAAACTATTATTATTAGTATTATTATTATTATTAAAATAATAAAAGAATAATTATATGAATAATAACAATAACAATAATAATAATAATAATAGTAATAGTATTAGTAATAGTAATAGTAATAGTAATAGAAATAGTAACAGTAACAGTAACAGTCACTGTAACAATAATAATAATTAATAACAAAAATAATAATAATAATAATATTAGTAATAATAATAATAATAATAATAATAATATAATAATAATAATAATTTTAAAATAAAGTCTTTTTTATCTTAGCCCAGGGCCTTATACAGCCCAGGGCAATTTTCTTTAAAAAAAAAAAAATAGTAATAATAGCGACTGGCTTCACGCTCTCCCTGTTGCTACTTGTGGGCTCTTTTTAGACAATGAGGCGATTCGAGTAGTCGTTAGTTTCCGTTTAGGAGCGAAAACTTGAGAGCCTCACATGTGCCCCTGCGGTCATGAAGTCGACGCTTTTGGTCTCCACGGCTTCTCCTGCAAACGAAGCTCAGGTAGAATGTATCGCCATCACAATTTAAATGACTTAATATGGCGAGCACGTTCAAGAGCAGGCATCCCTTCCTCTAAAGAACCAAGTGGGTTGTCCAGATCAGACGGCAAGCGTCCGGACGGCATGACTTTAGTGCCCTGGTGCAACGGTAAATGTGCCGTATGGGACATCACGGTCATTGACACTATGGCAAACTCCTACCTGAATACGACTTCAGTCACAGGCGGTGGAGCTGCGGTTCATGCCGCCTCTAGGATAAATACCGTGATCTGTCCTTAGGATATGAAGTTGTTCCGGTGGCCATTGAATTCCTGGGCCCGTTGAATCCCGAAGGAGTTGACTATATTAATGGCATAGGCAGACTTATTGCAGAACAAACAGGCGATAAGCGAGAGACATCTTTTCTTTGGCAAAGGCTCTCCATGACTTTGCAAAGATTTAATGCAGTCTGCTTCAACAATTCTTTTAAGCCGATTGATGACCTCGAGTAGCCGGGCGGCGATTCAGCACGTATTGCTTGAATCGTTTTTATCAAACCCCAGGTTCTTTACACCGGGGTAAAAAAAATTAAGAAATTATAATAATAGGCTAATAATAAAATAATATAACAACAATGAGAAGACTTTTAAACAGTTACAGAAAAAGCACCCTATTGCTTCTGAGTCTCCTGACAATCAAGTACATAATTCTACACCGGCCGTTCAAGTACACGAAGATGTTGTTTTGAAAGCTGTGCATAGTTTTTTTAGCTGGTACCGGCCCGGGTGGTTTTCGTCCTGAACATCTAAAAGATTTAATTAAATGTAAGGGGCCCACTACGATTTCGTGTGGCTCTCCACTTCTTAAAGATCTGATAAGTTCATTTAGAATTAGTTACCTGGATGATCTTACAATTGGAGATTTAGATGCTACAGTTGCTAATGATGTCAGGATGGTCATCGATAAAGGATCAGAACTTGGCCTTAAGATTAATGTTAACAAATGTGAGATCATCTCTTCGGTCGTATCTCATGATGATCCATTACTAGATTCAGTTATGAAATGAAACATTAGACTTGCGGATCTTCTGGATGCTCCTATAGTTGTTGGTGGTGCAATGGACAGCAAATTAGAGAAACACATTGCTGATCTCCAGAGGGCAGCTACGCGGTTGAAAAGATCTTAGCCGTCACGACGCTCTTATCTTTGATTCGCCAATCTCTAAGTGCGCCTAAAGTGATGCACACTCTCCGCTCATCTCCGTGCTGTCAACATCCCCTACTACAGACTTATGTCAAGATTCTCAGAGAATGTCTGCGCAGCCTGCTAAATGTTGATCTAGCCGAGTAACAATGATTACAGGCGATTTTCCCTATTCTCAGTGAAGGTCTGGGTATCCGCAGCACTTCGCAACTGGCTCCGTCAGCCTTCCTGGCTTCATACAACTCTACGAGGGCGCTTCAGTTAGATATAATCCGTAAAAACACCTCTCCCTTTGATCTGGAATACCTAAATGTTAAGTCTTTGTGGAGCTCTGAATTCGATGTGGTAGCTCTTGTCGGTGAAGCTGCATGCTTGCAGAAACACAAGGACAGCCCTATTCGTAGAAAAATTCTTCACACAGCTGTTAGTTTCTATATCAGAGCCCATAGAAAAAGCACGTCTTCTTGCTGTATCCACTCCAAATAGCAGCGACTGGCTGCATGCTCTTCCAATAGATTCTTGTGGGTTGCGTCTCGATGGCGAGGCTGTTAGGATAGCTGTTGGCTTACGGTTAGGCACAAAATTATGTGAGCCCCATAAATGTATGTGTGGCAGTTTAGTTGATGCTAGAGGATATCACGGACTTTCTTGTCGCAAGAGTGCAGGTAAGACTCTCAGACATCATAATCTTAATGACATTGTGTAGCATGCGCTGAATAAAGCTGGATGTCCAGCCATTAAGTAGCTCACAGGCATGTTTAGATTCGATGGTAGGAGACCAGATTATCTGTCTCTGATACCATGGGCTGTAGGTAAATCGCTTTTGTGGGACGTCACAGTGACTGATTCTCTAGCCAATTCTACCTAAACCAATCTTACCTTTTCATCATCCTCACTCTATCTTAGAAAAGCTCAGACTCGCACTACAACACCTTCCTGTCTAACTTCATCAGATTTAAGGATTTGTCACCATCCGCCAGACTCTCAAATCTCGACCAATTCTCAAGCTCTCCAGACACACCCACATCATGATACACTCCACCTTGATACTACACTAGAGAGCTTAGACATGTTTGAGTCTATGATCTTTACACCTCCACTGCGAAGAAGTTCTTCCATGAGATCCTCAGCTCTTGTTGAGACTTGCCAACTCAAGTCCATCGATGTGCCGGTTAGAGTGTAGATGATTTATTTTTACCGCTTCACTTGTTAACTTTTATTTGAATAAAGTCTCTATTTATCATATTTTAGCCTTAGTTCCAAAACAGCCCTGGGCATTAGAAAATTATTTTAATTATATTAAACAATAGTAATATAATAATAACAATCATAATAATAATAATAATTAATAACAATAATAATAATAAAATTAAAGAAAAGGAAAATAATAATAATAATAATAATAATAATAATTATTATTATTATTATACGTGAACAAGAGACAACTGCCTCCCCCAGGGTTCTACGCCATCAAGGGTCGACGAGGCTCCGCTCCCTCTCTGCCCAAGTGGGCTAAGTCCACAATGACTGTTTCGTCACAGAAAATCACAATCATGGACTCACGGAGATCATAATCAAGTTATTTCAGCACTACCATCTCTACTTCAACGTCTATACTACTACTAATAATAATAATTTCTTTTAAGCAGCTAGGCGGCCTTGAGTGGCCCGGCGGCGATTCAGTACGTATTGCTCGAATCGCTTTTTCAATCATGGGGTTCTTTACACCCGGGGAATTTTAATCTACAAAAGAAAAATAATACTAATTATATTCTTATTATTATAATCATCTTTCATGTTAGGACGCATTCGTATGACACCAACGCTCATTTTCACAGTCATCTCACACTATTTGGAATACTGTGCCTCCGGATCTTAGCTCATGTTCCACTATTTCCACATTCTTGATGCTTGCGCCATCCTGTTGCCTTCGACCTTCTCGTGTAGCTTTTGCTTGGGAAGAAGGAGAGAGGGAATGAAATTATAACTATTTTTTACTACTTCTATTACTCTTAGTATTACTATTAATTTTACTAATTATTATTATTGTTATTATTATTATTATTATTATTAATACTGCTGTAATAATAATAATAATAACACTAATTATTATTATTGTAATTATTATTATTATTATTATTATTATCGAATAATAATATTAATTACTATATAGTTACTACTGTCATTGATTGATTACAATTATTATGATTTATAAGTATAATAATAATAATCATCATAATAATTATTATTATTTTATTAATACTAATACAACTACTATTATTATTTTTTATTGCCCGGGGTGTAAAGAACGCGAGGTTCGATTAAAAACTTTTCGAGCAATACGTGCTGAATCGCCGCCCGGCTACTCGAAGTCATCTAGCTGCTTACAAGAATTGCCGAAGCAGACTGCATTAAATCTTTGCAAAGTCAAAGAAAGCCTTTGTCAAAGAAAAGAGGTACCGCTTATCGCCGGTTTGCTCTGGAATTAGACTTCCTGTGCCATTAATGAGGTCAACTTCATTGGGATTAATGTGGCCCATGGTTTTAATGGCCACCGGAACAGTTTTATACCCCAATAATAGATCGCGGTACTTATCAATTTTCTTAGACGCGTCTAGTTCAGCAGTATCACCGGCAACGACTGAATGCATATTAATCAATCAATCAATCAATAAGAATTTACCGTCTGGTTCCTTGCCATAAGGAAATGTCAGGGACGTCTCTTGCAGGCACTACACAAACAGGCGCCAAAGCACCACACGATGACGACTGAGTATACAGAGAGTTCCATATTGTCGGAGCAGAAAACATGAAGGAGCGTCTGCCCATGGCAGATTTAATATTTGGTAGGGGTGGGAAGGTTTTTACTAGAGGAAGACTACGAAAGGGTTGATAGATGGATAAAAGATCAGATAGATAGGATATTATTATTATTATTATTATTATTATTATTATTATTATTATCATGATCATCATCAAAATTCTATACTGAATTTATGATATACTACACTAATATTCCTACTGGTGTCTATTTCTATTGTGCTGCCATTCAGGAAGTTCATCACTAATTCTCCCTCACTTTTCTTTTTCCTTCTGACGGAGAATTTGTCTGATTGATATCTTTCACTCCAGTTCTTGATCCCTCTCTGTTGCGCCGTTCTCTTTTCCAATCTCGCCGTGTTCATCACATGACGCAGATGATTTCATCAGTTTCTGATTTGTATTGCAGAGCTTAGTTCCACTCAGGCTCCGGAGCAAGCTTTATCGGCTAATTGAGCCCTTGCGGAATGACGAAGGCTATTCATCCACTTGGCGAAGACGAGGCCTATGAACCTCCGTCTTCCATTCAGGCGTTTGATTAGCTGCTACCGCTTCGGAACTGTTAGTGCGATCACAGTTCGATAACTCAATGTATTGAGGTTTGTAGTAGATACTTATCGCACGCGCAACAAGCGTGAATTCAACATCTTCTTCTTGTCTGCAGAGTCGGTATCGCTAAGCGATACAGTCCTTGATGCAGCTGACGGTTTAAATTAAGCCGCCAATATAGAATTAGCTTGTACTAGGCTACTAAGATTGGGATCAGCGATAGACTGCACACTGGATTTCTTGGTTTTGAGAGGGGTTGGGGGTTGGGGGTTAGGGGCAAAGACTCCATCGCCCTCTCTCTTCCCATCTCCTTTATCTTGCGGCGACCTTCCTCAGACGCTGGGCTTTTTACCTCCCGGTCAGTCCTATCCACGTGTATTCAATGGAAATTGGACGTACGTCGCCATTATTTTTCCAGAATGCTATTAGATTGCCACCGAAACAGATAAGTTTCACTTGGACTGGACAGTCGCTCCTGATCAAACAGTCAGTAGTAGCTGTATACAACTGGGCACCTGCCTCCGTACATTTTACTAAATCTTTGATGTGTTGAGGGATAAATCCATCAGTGCCACCTGCGGTGCCATCTGAAAAGTTATGTATAGTATTCTCCTCAACATCTTCCTGGACTTCAATGGCCGGAGTTCGAGTCAGCACTTGAAAGGCAAGAGTCTCATGAAAAGGCAAGAGACTGTAGCATTCTTATCCTATAACTGTTTAAAAGTTTTTAAAATTATTTTCAGATAAGGATTCCTGTGAAGAGAATTGTGACTGCTGCCCACATTTTTCCTTTCTCTATTTTAGACTACACTAAAGCGGAAATATTTGACATAGCAACAAGCCTTTTAGAGCTAGAATCAGCCTCTTTAGATTTTTCTAAGTTTCGAGAAATTGGATAATTAAAGAGAAAATGCGGATCATATTTGCTCAACTAACTTTCCCATCACGGTTGAAACAAATCGATTGTGACGAGCAAAATCAAGAAATTCATTCCAATTAACTAGAAGTTCCGAATTGTTATTGATCTTAGTAAGAATGGTGATCAGCTCCCTAACATGGGGAGCACTGGCGGATCTTAGTACACACTTTATGTATGATTTTATAATGTTTCTTTTAATAAATGAAATTATCAATAAATGTTATAAATGTTTTATAAATGTTCATTTACGTGTATATTGTTATATAGGTTTTTTTTATATTTTATGACAAACTTCTACAACTTTTCTACTCAAATAATTAAAATGTTAAATAATTAAACAACAGTGTTACTGTTAATGATTGATAAACAATAAATGACGTCATAAAAACTCAATATCACAATTCTCGTATAAAGAGTTTTGTTTTTACAGTAATTTTTTGCATAAAAAGCAAACTCGCATTATAGTGAAATGATCAACTATGTCGATATCTATCACTTTTTAATACCACAAGTTTAAACCGTTAGGCATTTTAGCTCATTTTCAGTGTAACCAGTCCAGTGATTGTCCAAGAACTTACTCTCAGATCAGCGAGACTAGGATTCGAACCCGCGAGAGTTCCATTCACCTCAGGATCTGTCATTTAAAACTTCATGACGTTACTCCTACGCTATTGAAACATTCTAATGAGTCCTAACATAACAACAATTAGAGTGCTACAGTCATCAATGATAACATCGAGCACTATTGAGACCAATTCAAGCCGGCGAGCAAAAAGAAGGTCTAAAAACGGTGCAAATTCCAAAATCCAGTAAAACCGTCCAAAGATAAATAATAGAATAAAATCGTCAGCGAAACATACATAGACAATATGTATACATATTGTCAAAAGTGATACTATATAGGCCTACAATGATGCTATCAGAACATTGCAGAGTGCATGGGGTCTACATAATCAAACATAATAATATGATTTTTAGAAAAGAATAAGAATAAAGGATATTTAATAAGAATAAAAGATAATAAGAATAAAAGATAATAAGAATAAAAGAACTCCAGATCTGCACCGCAGATCTGGAGTTCTTTTATACTTTTATTTCTCTCTTTTAGACGATGTTGTGAAAGTCTTCGTTTGAATCACATCGGCCTTTGCCTTCTTTTGAACAGTTCTGTTTTGCAGTTAAAGACCCATCTTTTCCATTCTTTGGACTGATTTTCTGGATTTTGGAATTTGTACCGTTTTTGGACATTCTGTTTGCTCGCCGGCTTGATTTTGTCTTCATAGTGCTCGATGTTGTCATTAATGACTATAGCACTCCAGTTGTTGTTATGTTATGATTTTAATGTGTCTAGCTTTTAAATTAGGATTTACACAATGAATAAATGAATTAATATTAATATTAATTAATTTATTAATGAAATAATAAATGAACAATTTATCATTGAATAATAATGTTAAAGCTTAAGGTTAAACAATACTGCATAAGTGTTTGATTAGTGTTCGTGTGCACTAATCTATTATTGATATGTTAAAGCGCAAGTAATATTTTATTTCGATAATGTAAATTTACAAAATTTACATGTATATCTATAAGTTAATGTATGCAGCGCGTTGGTTTCTTTATTGAAAAGATTTAAGGAATGTACATGTTCAACCAGAAATCGACAACATATTGAAATATTTCATTTAAAATCAGCATATTAGCTTATCACTTGTTTAATTTAAGGTTCCATTTAACTTTCATTTTTTATATATTGAAATTATATAAGTAACTTTTCATTATTTATATAAATGAATAAACTGTAAAGTAGAATTGTGAAAAATAGGAGAATAAAAAGAAAATATAACTTCAGTTATCCAGCATAAAGCATCAAGTCCTATTGGTTAGTACTTGACGCTGTAACGGAATTTATTTATGAAAGTAGGCTTCATGAACCAAACATAAATTTTTTTAACATTTACATAAAATTATGCTACCAATTAAGCAAGAGGCTAAACAGAACTATAGCCGAAATCATTATCAGGTTCAAAATTAAATCATAAGTAGTTTATATCAAAGTTTCGAAGTGCGTACGCTCAAAAGCAGGGGCCGGCGCGTAAATCGATGTAAGTAGCGTCAATTACATGTATAAATAATATCATCCGTATAATTCCCTTTTCACATTAAAGAAAATTGCTGTAAAGCAAAAACCACTATAATTTAAAACTGCTTTAAAACTATAATTCAGGATATATTATATAGAGCATTCATTGCCTTTTCGTGCCTGTGATGTATTTGGGTTACTGAAGAATTGGCCAATACCAACTGTGAACTGCACGTGTCGTCGTAAAGAGCGAAATATAAATCAAGATCCAACCAACGTCAGACGATATTACGGTTGGTGAGCGCCTAGATTTCAGAAATTGCTACAAAATTTTATAAAGCGAATGAAAAATAAAATGCAAATATAAGAGGAGTTGAAAATGTTTTAACGTATCTCCGTATTCCCGGACCGTAGCTAAATTGGAATTTAAAGAAAGATGATGACGATGATGCTGATGAAATTGCCTTTGTGCGTTTAACATTTGGCTATATAGTGTCGTTTCCAAAAGCTAGAAATATACTTTGGCAGAAGTCCCATTATTTCGTTTATGGATTGTTAATATTATTATTATTATTTGATCCTATTGAAAGCTGATACGACTTCGTAGACCTAAGGCCAACGCCATCTCGGAATCCATGGAAGAGGAATCTTTCTACCGTAAGGTATCCGTATCCACTATCAACAATGGACTGTTAGCAGAGGATGCAGATAATGTACGACGAAATGTAATAGAACCTCCATATTCGATTAGTCGCTCATATCCGCTAAGAATAGAACATTATTGAGTGGCTTTGACGGCCTTTTATTGCATGAGAAATTCTCTGACAAGCTGTAACACAGACTCTGGCAATTTGTAGGAGATTTAATTGTCATTCTTGATGTCGTAGATAGTCGTAGAGAATAGACGTCATCTAATAGGCGTGTATGGCGTCATCGCCATAGTAAAGTAAAACACGCATTATAGTGAAATCGTTAATTATGTTGACATCTATCACTTTCAATGCTACGTGTTTAAACCATTAGAAAAGTTAGACTATTTTCCGTGTGTCCGGTCCAGTGAATGTCCGAGATTTTACTCTCAGATCAGCGCGGCTGGGATCGAACCCACGAAGGTTCAATTCACCTCAGGACCTGCCATTTAAAACTTCGTGACGTTACCCCTGCGCTATTAAGACATTCGTTCAAGCGATAACGCACTTCGCATCACGAAATTATCCGGGGGTACCTGAAAAAGGCTGTTAATCAAATTTAGGGTTACCGTACAGGGGAACCATTATGCCATTGACCAAAGGGGTAGAAGACGATCCTGGTAGGGCATGTCGTTATAATGACATTTAGGATATAGTAATATGGGTTAATGATTTATAATGCAAAGACTTCAGACATAGAATGCTGATTATAGTGCAATAATCAGAGGAAGGAAGGAGATGAAGAGAATGAAATTATCCTACATAAAACAATTGTGCTCAAATATGTCAAATGCTATTAGCCCCGGTTGAGAAACTAATTATGTTGACATATTAATTAGAAATAAAAATTAGATTTACCTATCAAAAAACATAGCAATCGTTTGTACCTTCCGCACGAAAAACCGAACCCACAGGGATGTAAAAAATTGATTAACTTGTAATATAAATTGAGGAAGAAATTCAATGACAAAGTTATACTGTTAACAGAGATCTTCATCTGCATAAACCACCACAGAATTGTCTGATTATGCATTTAACTATCATTTTTCCGTAAACAGCTATACTAAATGGCAAACAGTTAGCCTATATTAAATCAACCAATCAATCAATAAGAATTTAACGTTCTGTTCGTCGTCATAAGGCATTATCATGGACGTCAGGGAAATGTAAACAAATCAATGGTAAACAGCTCCATTCAACGTAAACAAATTGCAAACAGCTACAGTAAATGTAGACCAAAGATAAATACAAATTAAACATAACAAATGGTAAACAGCTACATTATGCATGAATGTAAACCAATAGAAACAGCTACATGTAAACAAATGCTAGGCAGCTACATAAAATATACACAAATCATAAACAGTTACAGTAAATGTACATATACACATAAAAGATAAGATAAGCTTTAATTCTCGAAAGTCATGAAACACTCAATTGTGTAATTCGAATTTACATTTAGGCCTAACCAACTGTAGCGGAAGAAAAATTCTGCATTAGCCTATAATGCATTTGAAGTCTAGATTCGTACAAAGTATCGTCATTTAGAAACTTAAGAGAAAACTTTTAATAAGCCTTTGTTTGCTAAAGAACAAAACTAAACCATTAAGTATAAATAAGTAAAAAATTACTATAATATATACATTATTAATATATTCATTACTATTTACATTAGAATAGAGAAGTGTAAATAACTACAGAAAGCAAGAATTAAACGATATTCTGAAGCTATAAATTAATATTTCCTCGATTTATTTTTCATTTTTCTTCAAAGTAGTAATCGGTATGTTGACAATATGCCAGTACAAAATTGGATCCATGACGCAACGACCCAACAACGAGCTAATATTCCTGACGTGATGATTAAAGAAATCAAATTACAGATTAAGCAGTAACCTAATAATAATCATACTGATCAATGTTAGAACATTCAACTTACGTCATTTATTGCAGTGATATAATATAACGTTTTGATCGTAGGCTATTGGAAGCGGATACGCATTTGCACGCAAGCCCAACTAGCTCTGTTAACCCACGGCAAGTTTGCCATGTAGGTACATTTTCAGAGGTTCCAACAATAGTGGAGGATCAAAGAGTGTCAATGAAGAATGGGTGGATAATAATAATAATAATAATAATAATAGTAAATGATAATAATAAAGGTTTAACGTCCGTTTCCTCTTACAAGGATGATGTCAGGGATATAGATAGTGGATGCGGATCCGGTACGGTAGAAAGATTCCTCTTCCATGGGTTCCGAGATGGAGTTGGCCTTAGGCCTAGAGAGTCGTATCAGCTTTCAATAGGATCAAATTAGAATAATACACTGTGTTTTTATAACTGATACCCAATATTATTTTTACAATGAAGTTGTAAGGAGTTAACCGACGTTCTTGAAATTTACAGTACTAGACCTGCAGCCAATTCTACCAAACATGGAGGCATTTCGTTGGAATATCTCTGATAATGTGAGAGTTTCCTCACTGATATCGATTTCAAGTGAGGAAACTGATGTTAACACTAGCTTTATCAGCTTTATTCAACTGTTATAGAAATCAGCGTAATAATATATCAAGAGAAAGGAAGAAAGAGAGAGAGAGAGAGAGAGAGAGAGAGAGAGAGAATTAAGGACAGAAATATAGAATGGACGGTTCATAAAAAAAGCATGAAGCCATACATTATTCTAGTACAGCAGGTAATATGTCACAGAGCTATAATTATTGCTTGTATGTAATTTGCAGTCCAGAGTTTATGGGGTAAATGAAAGTCTTACAATAAGCATGGGGGAATCAAATTGTGTCTCCAAAATTAGTAGGTTTAAAGGTTTCTAGGTTTTTAGGTTTCTTGCGCAATTATTTTGAAATCTAAAAATCTGCGAAATCATAGCCAGAACTGAGAAATATAAAGCTGCACAATAGGAGTGACTATTCGCTGACTGTAATTGCGTAACTGTTAACTTGTAGATTTATCAAGTATTAATGTCAAATTATCAGATTTAAATTAATAAAATTTTCAAAAAAATGGTATTTTTAGATTTCCTTAAAAAATCTACGTTTTGGTCTTTTAAGTTTTATAGGCTTTTAAAAACTCAAAATCTAAAAATCCTACTTTTGTCTCCTCTGGCAATATGCCGTGTTGCATCGATCACCAAGATCGATTATTTTGAAGCAGAGTTGCTGTCATATGACAGTTATAAAAGGTCAGTCTACCGACCTGGTGTTTCAGCATGTCTAGACTCAAGAAGTTTACACTTATCTAAGCAAAACCTGCTGATTTTCTGAGATAATGAGGCGATATAGAAAAATGTTGTAGATATAAAATACAAGATAAAACTATCGGAGACTGAAATTATCTGCCCGGTAGATATACATTTACTTATAAACTATCACTTTAATATTGGTAGACTTGCAGTCAGTGCCGCAGAAAAGTGCAAAACTGTATATCATTCTGTTAATGTGATCTATTGAGTCTAAAAATTAAAATAGATTAAATAAATGAAGTGCCTTGTTTGGCTATGTACGTTTCCATACGTCCTCTATATTATGTCTGCTGATTTAAAATAAAATAATGATTTAAGACCTTAATTTTACAGTTTTTGCTTAAAATTTGAACTCGCTGCACATGCAGTTAACGCATTATTAAATTATGATATTTAACATTTATAATATTAAAATGCTTAAACGGTTGCCCAACCGTAGGCTGAGAAGTACATTCAAGGAAAATAGGCCTATCTATCGTCTGATTAGGTCGTTTTTCATTGTTTTCTTTAGTATTTGCATAACTTCATTTAAGGCACATGCAGTTGTCAGTAGGATTCTATATATTACGTTAGTTAGTTAAACTACTGGAGGAATCTCTATATAACATTACAATGTGACCGACTATGCATTAACCCAATTGTATTGCTATTTCTATCTAAATAGTAAGATATCATTTCCCAGGCTAATTTGCCTATGAACTAATTTAGTTTGGTTTGTGTATTGTTGCCAATGTATCAATTATAATGCCGTTGAGACCTGAGTTATATCTGATCTACTTTAAATAATGGGAATAGCGCATAAAAACTCCATGCCTACAAATTATCGCTACAGGATGCTTTGATCTCTCTAGATGCATATCAATGTATCGGAGTTCTATTTAGGTAAATTGGCGGAATGATAATTAAATTATGCGGCGTATTCGCGTTTATAATGTAATTAGCAACTGGGAGGACAAGGTACATTTAATTTAAGTTATATTTAATTTATTTCTGAGTGTTTATGTGGATATTGACAACAACAACAACGTGCCACTTGTTTGAACTTCACTTAAGCATATCGTGTTGCTAGAATCTCACAGTCTGATAAGTAATAACCAACAGGCGTATGCTTTTGTAAAAAGTAATTAAAACTTAGACCTTTCTAGCTTAAAATAATAATCATTTTACATTAAAAATAGCAATAAGAGTAAAAGTTACATCATTTAACTTTGCTCGTCACTACGTTAGCTAAAGGCACCAGTACATAGATATTAATCGTTTCACATTGCTAATGTTGGCACGGTCTTTGATAACCATAGCGCTATTATATAGTTCAATCGCTGATTGTAGAAAAGTTCTTTGCAATATATGCGAAGTTTTCAATACAATCGTGTTTGACACAGATAACGGAAATCCACCTCAGAACCCTACGTTAATTCTAAGCTAAATGTTAAACAGTAATCTTAATTAATTTAGTCTGTTGCATTGGTCTAGTATCGCCTCTTTGTGCTATGATTTGTAGTCCCTGTTGGAAAATATGCCTTGACCCTTTATTCTTAACAGTGCACTGAATAAGTTACTCCGTATTTTGATTAGCACATTGATTAACATATTAATTACGCAAAAGGTGTCTCTAGAGAAAATACAGCTGTTAGCCGGATTTCGGATTTAAAACATGTAATATATATTCGATCAACTCTAACGGAATCATAATATACCTCTTAATATGCAGACTATTAGATCCAATCTTTCAGAATTGCAATATATCATTTAACTTTCATTTATTCGTTCTATTTTTCGCAGTTCATTTAGAATGATTTCGTACTTAACAACGCTAGTCCTCTTAACGGTGGGTCTAATCTTGGTCGACCACTCTGAAGCCTGCTCCGAGCCCGTAGGCTACAAGCCTCCCACTGTCGTTCAGATCGTCGGATGGTATCCCAGAATAATCATCGCCACGGTCAGGCGTAAAATTTCAGAAATGTCATTCGGTGGAAGACGCTACACGGCAGAGGTTGAGGTGGAGTGCATCCTGCGTGGAGACAGGACTGACGTGCTGCTTAATGTCACAGGAGCAGGTTAGTATCAATCAATTAAAGGCTAAAGATTAAAATGAGTGAATACTTGTGAATACTTTATAGTCAGACATCTCATTCGTGTTTATTATAACAGTCTATGTCTACCATTTTTTTATTGGAAAGCATTAAATAGATGAGCAGTTAGTTTGTTAGTTTAAGTTGGATATTTGTTTATCTTAGCACATATTTTCCAACTATAGAAACATACTGAGAAGTTTATCTATTTTTCTACTATTTATCTACCATTTATATACTATTTTATCTACCATTTTATCTACTATTTATCTACTATTTAATTACTGTATATCTACTATTTTATTACATCCATTAATAAACTTTTTTAGTAACTATATTGTTACAATTAAAATGAATTTAACATTCTAATGTTTCGCGAAAATGAAGCTTAGCGTTAATGCTGTGTATTTTTCAATGATGGAGAAAAAAGTTCTATTTAGGCTTTGGCCCAATTTATTGTAATAGAAATCTAAAGCTAAGGTTTACGTCAGTTTCCTCACTCGAAAGCGATGTCAGTGACGGGCGAGCCCTGGATTTGAACCCGCACCTACTGATCCGCGGTCGAGTAACTTACCGACTTCGCCACTGGCTCCAGCCAATATTTAAATATGTATTTATAACTTCAATATTTACTTTTTAACTTATTTATATTCATCTATCAAAAACATCCAAGATGCGATTCATAAACACAATACAATTCTCATAGATTAAATATTATTTACGAAAAATATTGGAATAGTAATTAATAATGACTATGCAACTGCAGATATTCAACAGTAAAAATCGTCTCTCTCTCTCTCTCTTAGTGCAATTCCTACTGGAAGGTCCTTAGCAAATAGCGCCTCCACTCTTTTCTGTCTTCCGATTTCCTCTTCATGTCTTCGTATATGTGGATATGAAAAAAAATAAAATCAATGCGACTATATATTAACATGGAATCATTATCATCATCTTTCCTTGAATACCAGTTTAACTAGGGTCGGGATAACATAACGTAACCGGATACGAATAGACTGTCTCAAATCCTCTCTGTCCTACATCATACCATCCATCAGTCAATCCCCTATTTGAGACCTTTCATTTGTTTAAATTTTCGTAGCAATTTCTGGAGCCTAGGCGCTCACCAACCGTATATCCTTTCTGACGTTGGTGTGGATCTTAGTGGTTTAATCGCCTTCTACGACACGTGTAGTCACCGGTTGGTCAATTCTTCAAACAACGCAGACACAACACGGGTAATATATTGAAATGGAATAATTTATGACATATTTTACTGTGCAGGCTATGAGCCTGGCCTGTGTTACGGGACCACGCTGGAGAAGGGACAGAGGTACATCATAGGACTGAACGATGACGGAAGCGCCCACGCTCCCTCTCTAAGGGAAGATCTATTCGATGAAGCCTTGGAGGCCTGTAACCTCAACATCCCTACCTACCCATACGGTTGATCAAAACCTCTTTACTATATTTTCTATAGAATTTTTAACCAAACCATTGTCAGCATCATAATAGAAAATACAACATAGAAAACACTTGTTACGTATAGATCTTTAAATGTCCTTGAAACTACTTATCTTTAAATGTCAGTGTTATCTATTGATCCTTAAATGTCAGTGTTATCTATTGATTCTTAAATGTCAGTGTTATCTATTGATTCTTAAATGTCAGTGTTATCTACTGATCCGTAATTGTAGTGTTTGTAGTGTTATCTATTGTTCCTTAACTGTCAGTGCTATCTATTGATCTTTAAATGTTAGTGTTATCTTGTCTTATTTAAATCCAATATTCCAGTGCTATGTATTGGACATTAAACCAGTATTTTATTTATTGATATTTTCAGGTACGTCTGTTAGCGGGGTGAAGTACGTTTGTCCTGCAGGTCTGCCTGATGGTCAGTGCAAAGAGCAGTGATTCCAGCGGCGTGCTTAACAACAACAACAACAAAAGCTTACAGCAGTTAACAGTAGTTAACAACGGCTAACAATAGTTCACAACAGCTAACAACATTTAACAATAGTTAATAACAGTTAACGACAGTTAACAATAACAGTTAACTACAACAACAGTTAAAAACAGTTAACAATAGAAAACAGCAACAACTGTTAACAACAGTTAACAACAGTTAACAACAATTAACAACAGTCAACAACATTTAACAACAGTTAACAACAGTTAACATCAGTTAAAATACCAACAGTTAACAATAGTTAACAACAGTTAACAACAGCTTACAACAGTTAACAACAGTTAGCAACAGTTATCAACAACAACAGTTGGCAACAGTTAACAATAATAACTGTTAACAACAGTTAACAATAACAACAACAGTTAACAACAGCTTTCCTTCAATAGAAATCACGTGTATACCAGATCTTATCAAAAGACATCAGACCTTATAATAGTAAATAAGTTCTGATCTGATGAGAATTTATCAAATGTAATACGTCTATGATATTGCCTTATGGCGAGGAACCGAATGTTAAGTTTTTATTGATTGATTTATTGATAGATTGATTAGAGTTATCATAGTATAGAACTTTTATGAAAAACGAAGTTTTGTTTTGGTTATTTTTATATACTAAACTGAAAATATGCACCATAATTAAATAAGGATTTAAATCATTGAAAAATCTTTTATAATATATTTGCATTTGCATTTGCAAAATAGCATAAAATCAAATAGTTTAATTTAATAACAGTGTCGAATACTCGTGGAAAGCATGCTGTTAATTAAAGATGCATATCCGTTAGTATTTGGATTTATAATTTGATAATTTTAAGAAATTTTAGAACACTTTAATTAATAATTGAGGGTCAATAAACCTATAACTTTATTAACTTTTTTAAAGGTTACTATAATTAGAATTTTAATAATTTAAGAAATACTGGAAAAACTCCAAAGAACATTTTAGCACTACGGTAATTTTCCACTTCTCCTTAATTAAGAAATCTATGCAACTTAATGCAAGTCTGCAAAGATTCCATGGCCCGGCTGCGAACCATTAGCTAAGCACATATTAACAATTATCACTCATGATGATATCTAGCAATTTTAATAAAAGCATCTTGAAATAATCCAGCAACTTAAGAATAATTTAGTTATGCATTCTTCTAAAGATACCATTTTCAATATATTTAAGCTCTTATCGGCTTGCATAAGCATTTATACGAGAGAGATTTAGCAGATATAATATTTTGAACTACAATTTTTTATAATTATTGTCTCATTGCACTAAAAGTTTCTAAAATGAAACATTAAACAAAACTAAAAAATATATTATAATTGACAAAGTTACATCGCTATTCTGAACGATTGAATGAATGACTAATTGATTTAGAGCTTCATTAATTGATAGATTAATTCATTAAGTGTTAGATTTGTTGTTTGATTGATTAATTGTTTGAATAATTTGTTAACTGATAATTATACAATATAATATACGTCTTCAACAGCATTGAAAAAATTATATGAAAACGACGAGGCAATATCAAAACTAAATCGAGATAATGTTTTAGCGCTGTCCATGACATCGTCAGGCACTCCTAAGTCAATTGTAATTCGAATTGTAAGATTTCCAAATTCCCCTTCCCTGTAGCATATCGGTTACCAGCAGGTTGAGTTTAAGCCGTGAAAGCAACACTTGTAATCGTTTTAATGGCTTCGCAACTGCTAACAATTGGATGAGAATTACGTGTTCGGTGCTTAAGAAAAGAAATATTTATTAATAATAAAACGCTGGTGAAGCTAAGGTTAACGTCAAATTCCTCACTCGAAAGCGATGTCAGTGACGGGCGAGCCCAGTATTTGAACCTAATAGCTGATGATTTAGCGATATCGCCAGTGGAATGATCGCCAGATGATAAATGGACGATTTTTACGATTATTTCTACTTTTATTTTTCAAGTAGTTTATCGTTTATCGCATACTCTACTGAATCTCTGAGTGTAATTAGAATATGCACGTATTAAACTCAATAATACTCCATTAACTCCAGCAGACTAGTACGTAAATATAAAACACTTTAGAAATTGCTGGCGTTTATACTCGGCATTATATAATCAGATCATACAAATAAAGTAAAACAGATCACTGATTGCCTCCAGATACTTATAGAAGGTTATTAAACGTTGAACAATCTACATGTATTTGAAGATCGACTGAAAACAAATTGCATAACAATTTGCACAATTTGGTCTAATATGCTGCAGAATTCAACGTTGAATTTTGTTGCAATGTTTCAAACCTTAGTTTATTTAAACTGCTTTCATTGGGAATAAAAATTGTTTTCAAGAATAATTTTTTTACAAAATGCAGAAGTAACTTAAGAGAATTAATTAATTAAGAAGCGTGCCTCCTATGTCATCTTGTAGACCAGCTGACCGGGATTGATATTCCTACTCACAGTTTGTGTTCTCGCTCAGTAGAGTTAAAGTGATCGTCCTATACTGGGGATGCATAGAAAATTGTGTCTTCAACCATCTGGTAGAGCCTTACACACACACAGAGAGAGAGAGAGAGAGAGAGAGAGAGAAGGAAAGAGAGAGAGAGAAAGGAAACAGGGATATGAAAAGAAAGATCGCACTGACGCTGGCTTAATTTCTAATGTTCATACAATGAAATTAAAAAGCACATAAGGTTGAGAGAGGCTGAGTGTGGTTAAGTGTATGTGATATATACATGTATATATATATATATATATATATATATATATATATAGAGAGAGAGAGAGAGAGAGAGAGAGAGAGAGAGAAAGAGAGAGAGAGAGAGAGAGAGAGAGAAAGAGAGAGATAGAGAGAGTGAGAGAGAGAGAGGAAATCTAAGGAGAATTGTAGATACGGACATTGAGACATAGAGAGTGAGATAAAAGGCTTGTAGGAAATTCGTGTAGGCTTACTGTAAATTTAATACTACCAGTATTATGCAGTGCATTTGTTGATAACAAGCAAGTAAATTGTCCCATAATTGTGGCGAATTACCTTCACATTGCCACGTAGACTCATACATGCTTTTTACACTTCTAATCATATTGAGCAATTTGATCGTATTTGCCTGAATTAATTTGCAGCTGCAGCAACTTCAAAGGCTGCAAGAGATTAAATGTATGGATAGGACTTTAAGTAGCATTACATTTGGTTTAAAAATCAGTGCTCCATTCCGGAACTGCTCCTCTATTAGAAGGTATATGTACAAGTGCGTTAGTTTTAGATTGAATATTGAATTGAAAAATCGGTAGACGGTAAAAATCGGCACAATTTTAAAATTTAAACTGGTTTTAAAAACCAGTTTAAAATGGACGATAGTTTTAACACATCTTATTTTGCACGATATTGTATAATCCATGTTTACATCACACAAGAAACAGTACAATTATTAATCCAATGTCTTTTGCTGCTCTGTCAAATGGCATGTCCAATGCAGGTCCTCGTATTCACAGTCCTTTTCCACATTCTCTAATGAGCAGACACTTCATTTGTAATCAAGTAGATTCCAATGCTAGGTTCCAACTTAGAAATGTTAATGTAGCTTTAAATTTAGGGCAAATATTGTTTCTGAGAAGTCTTCAAACCTCTTCTCATACTTTTATCCATCTTAGTCGTATCATGGTCGCTCAGGAAACTTGTCGTATTTTACAGTTAACATTATTACCTTATTATTATTATTATTATTTTATTATTATTATTACATTATTCATTATTTGAAGTTTAGTTTACTATTTTATTTTCACAGTTGTTCAGACACAATGCGGGGTTATAACATCATAAAATTGTATGTTATTTTTATTCATATTTATTTATTATAAAAGTTATTCTGCCATTTATGTTATGTGCATGTAAATGTGTATGTAGAGCTTCGACTAAAGCTATGAAACTTTTATAAATTTAGTAGGTTGTACCATTGGTGCACAATTTGTTGGTATGATCTTATACGCTGATGATTTGCTTCTTATCTCACCAACGTTACACGGTTTACAAAATATGCTAGATCAATGCTCAATTTCGTTGGTTAAATTACTCCTAGAATTCAATATAGAGAAATCTATTTGTGCTGCAATTGGATTAGGGTCCAGCTGTAAACTTTCTCCAATGTCTCTAATGAAAAAACCACTAAAATGGGTAAAATATTTTAAATACTTAGGTATTACTGTTACAGCAGGTAAAAATCTAATGGTTGATACCAATTTGATTATTAGGAACTTTTACTCGAGTTGCATTATTATATTGAGTAAATCAGCTAATTTAACTGAGCTGACAAGATTACATCTTTTAGAGTCCTATTGCTCGCCCATTTTAACCTGTGCCACTGTTAGAAATTCACTTAAAAACGATCAAATTCATGATTTAAATGTTGCCTGGAGCAGTATTTATAGAAAGCTATTTAACTATCATAAATGGGAATCTGTTAAGTACATTATGATAGGGTTGAGTAAGATGGATTTTAAGCATATTAGAGTTAAGCTTATGTTTAATTTCTTTAGAAACAGCCTACATAGAGTCAGTAGAAATATAATTTTAAACACTTTGTAACTAGGCATGTGCTGAGGGAACTAGATAAACTGTGTGAATGTTTTAGATTGCCTACAAATTGCTCGATGGTTCTGGACAATAGAGTGTCGTAAGGTAGCCGCGGGTATTTAATTCATGAAGCGTTTCATGCTAGTGCTGGAATTAGTAGGAACTCTAGTTAAGTTTCTTATAATTCATTTTTGATTGCTCAATGTTCTTATGTGTATGTGTGTTTATACATGTATATGTGATGTGTCTTTTCCTGTCTGTTTTTGACGAATAAAGAAATGAATATAAATAACATCCCGCGTTAAATTAAATTCTCTCGAGCACGATTTTCATATATTCATGGGATCGGTAAACGGATGATTAAAAGCAAAAGTGTATAATTGTTTTATTATCTCTTGCGGTGTTGAAAAACACCTAATTGGATTATAATAATAATGTTACATGAAATGTGTTTAACTTTTATATACAGGTTCTTAGAAATACTATTCTTAGCTATTATTGTCTGTCCCACTTGATAAAAATATAGCTCTATTAAACGGTTACTTCTGGACTCACTGGCCCATTCATACCTACACGATGAGAGTTCTCTTGCTCGTCCCATTGCTGATGGCGCTTCTTTCCACCATCCACCACTCTGAGAGTTGCTCCATGCCTAAGGGATGGAAACCTCCAACTATCGTCGACAAGGTGATGTGGGAAGGAAACCTGGTGGTAGCGAGAGTAAAGCGCAGGATTGCCACACTGTCAAGGACTAGCTATTCAGTCGAGCTGGATGTGCTCTGTAATCTTAGAGGTCCGAGGACTAAAGCCGTCCTGAATGCTACCGGTGCAGGTATAACTTCATGGGATATTCGTTTACTTTCACTGCGGACTGTTGAGTCGTACTAACTTCTGCGAATCAATATTACGGTATTATTATTAACTAGGTATTAAGTTGTGAGAAAGATTAACATTCTTTTTGATTTTGGTTAACCTCATGGCTAGTTTTTGGAATGTCTCAACAGCTCAGAGTTTAGTCGCGTCAGGTAACGTCATGAAATTTTAAATGATCGATCTTGAGCTAATTTGAACTCTCTTGGTTTCGATTCCCAGCCGCGCTGATCTGAGAGTAAAATCTCGGACATTCACACGCCTGTATACACGGAAAATTGACTAAATTTTCTAACAGTTTAAACAGGTGATATTAAAATGTGAAAGATATTAACATAGAGTTGCTCACTTCACTATAATGCGAGCTTACTTTACTTTTATTTATGTAGAGTTAAACAGAGAGAGAGAGAGAGAGAGAGAAGAGAGAGAGAGAGAGAGAGAGAGAGAGCGAGAGTCATAGCGCCAACAATCACGAACAGTTTGTCAAAAAGCACATAGATCTAGTAATTAATATTCAATGTACGCCTTCTCAACCGATAGAGACGTTATTTGTGTTTAGTAAAAGTCGACTTTGAATGTATTATTATTGCTTAGAATTATTACTGCAGGATATGAACCGGGACTGTGTTATAGCGCAGAGCTGGAAGTCGGCAAGACTTATATTGTCAGGCTGGGTGATGGTAATAAGATAAGAGCTCCCGCCATTGGAGAAAAGGACTTCGATGAAGCATTCAAAGCCTGCAAGCTGAATAAAAAGCCAATATATCCATTTGGTGCGGATCTAGTTCTTTCTCTCTCTCTCTCTCTCTCTCCATCTCTCTCTCGCTCTCTCTCTCTCTCTCTCTCTCTCTCTCTATCTTGTACACCATTAAATTTAAGAGCATGCATTTCATAAAGCATACACAAAAAAATACGCGCATACAAACAGTAACTAAATTGTTATAAATTGATAGCAAGAAATATGTGCAAAAGGTTCTATCTTCAAATCTCAATTGCCGGCTTTTACTCGATTTCAATATCTCAAATCTAGTCTTTACATTAATTTTATTTCAGGACAATTGGAATTTGTAATCCAATTAAAAAAGTTAATTTGAGATTAAACGGAGTTTTGGCTGGTAGCAAAAGCTGCGTATCCCCTAGCCAAGAACTTGATTATAATTATTTTTACATCGTTTTCTTCTTCAGTGCACTACCAAGTGGCAGGTTCAAGATACATATTCATACTCAAAGTCTGCTTTTTCACTCCATAAGAGCACTCCTTAGATCAACGAGTTAATCCCTTCACAAAGTGTATGCCCTATTCATACCTTAAGTAGCCTATAGTTTGGGAAATGCATGGCTTCTGAGGTGGTTTTCCGTTGCCTTCCTCGGTTAGATAGATTAATTACCATTTAATCTTGGCGGAAATATTTTTTATTTTTTCATAATAATTATTATTTCTTTTGTCGTGTATCTTTGTGAGCAGACCGTATAGTGCTAAGTGATGTACGTGTTGTTATGCCTGACTTAGATTAGTAAAGACTTATGTTGTGTTCTTCTCTTCTTCAAAGCTTCTCTTGTAGTCTTTGCATTCTCAGCTGTGATCGTGCGGCGTTTTGACGTCTATTTGTACAGAGTCTGCATGAGACGTCCCTGATATTTCCATATGGCGAGGAACGGGCGGCAAAGTTGTATTGAGTGACTGATAAATGAATAATAACTGGTTAAAGACTAAATAATTATAGCGCGGTGACTATTTATGAAATATACATGTACATGTTATGCGGCATTTATTACATCTAATTAATAAATTAATTAATTAATTACTTCTATTACACCTAATCGTTGATTGTTGTCAGGTAAATCAAAGAAGAAGCATGAATTCAGGTGCCCGGCCGGGTTATCCAAGAAGAGCTGCAAGAAGCATTGAAATGACTGTCAGTCCTAGAAATCTGTTAACTGTGCGCAGGAAACATTTCATAATTACAGAAAACTTGCTCCATTTCAATTAGACATTCAATTGTAAACTTTCAAAAAGTTAAAATTTCTGAGAGTTTTAAGAGTTTATTGATATTAAAGAAAAAAGATACCATTACGTTTTAACCGCAACGAATTTAACTTATAGGCCTAAGCTATCAGCAAAAACATGATAAGCAATCTTCAGAATCTGCACGTATATCCATAGAAATAAATTAAAACGAATTGCAGTTGAAGAACTAGTAAGCATGGAAGATTAATCTAGTCTTGCGCTTAATGAACGGTTAGCGTCGCTCTCGACGTCGTATACAAGTAAAGAAACTGTCGTTGAATTACTGAGACTGAAGCATGCAGCCTATAAAGTTCTCATTCTATTGTACCATCGCTTAGTTGTAATCCAAAATGGCGTATAGGGATATCTTATGAATATATAAGAAATAAGTGAAAATATATAAAGCTGTCTCGTTCTATCTAATACTTAATTCAAAATTAAATACAATCAAATCGCGGTAATTAAAAATTACACTTTAGAAGAACTGAGCTTAAGTCTCAAGTAAAAACGTTCAGCACATCCAGCAGCAGTCACTCATCAAGCACATCACATCTGTTCCGAATTCTCCAATTTCTGGAGAGCAGACTCCGATTCGAGAGACAAGAAAGAAATAAGAATTACGTAGGTGATCGATTAAACACTTCAACTTCTTACAGGTCAAAGGTTGGGTTTTGAACAATAATTAAGTCAGTGATACAGTGTTACCATTCTGAAGGTAACAACAACAATGCAATAATATTTTAATAATAGAGTTACTTCTAATATGTATGGAGTCTACTTAGAAAATAAAGTTCCTTTTTCATAAGTCAGCTCAAAATATTTAAAAATACTAATTACACCCTATAATTTCGTTTATAGACTGTAACTTAATATCAAAAATAATAATGTTCAGCCCCTCATAGTGGAGACTGGATCAAAGCTTTTTATCTCCATCATCTTGTGGCCTCCATCTGGACGACGAGGCAGTCAGAGTGGCGGCCGGTCTCCTTCTGGGCACTACCTTATGTGAGCCACACCGTATTAGCGGTGTCCACTTTAAGATCTCCCCCATTGGTATTTGAATGTGCTAATTTGGGACAAATAATATTATGTTCAAAGGATATCTTTTCCAATAACTGACGTAAATTGTCGGAAATAAAATGCAAGCAATATAAGCACGTATTAATGAATAGTATTGAATGTACCATGCAACAGTTACTGCCGCAACAACGAAAATAATAACAATAGCAAATACGGCCCAATGATAAAAGTATAAACGTGCAGTAATATTTTTCAGCTAACATTAAATGCTATAAGCCTTATGCTCATACTTGTACATTTTTTATTTATTTCTATGGAATAAAATATGCAATTTTCTAAACAATTTGTAATAGGCCTATACAGTGCGAAACTTTACTTTTACGTAGGCCTAGTTATTCGCAAAATGCATTGTAGAAATTGTGTCGCATTATGTATACTTTCTATATATTTTTGAAAATAAAATTTATCATTAACAATATAACAACACTTACTATAACAATATTAGTTTCGGTTCAGATACAGGTTATACGTTCAAAAGTTTTCAAAATTTCTATCAAGCAAAAGTACATTCACCGCAGCCGTTTAACCTGGTACGTTTGGTGACGCGGCATTTCGGAGTGGAGAGCTAGATTAAAAAATAAATAAATTTCTTACGCTCTATTATTTACTTTGACCTCCACCTAATGACCTACTGACTAAAATACATACATATATTTTAATAGGAGGCTTAGCCAATCTTGTCGTATCTTAGCCTATCTTGTCCTATCTTATAAGCCTATCTTGTCCTATCTTAGCCTATCTTGTCCTATCTTATCCTATCTTGTTAATTCCGGCCAGTTGAATTGGCCGTCACTTTTAAATTGCGCGTCGATGTCGTCAGCTGCCTAGAACAATAGGAGCGACCGATCATTTGACGCCGCAGTGGCTTTATTACGCTATAAAGAGCCTCAATTCAACGCCCACTAATAATAATCTATTGTTTGTGGACATGCGCTGTTGATTGCATATGGAGATATTGAAGATCTTTCGTGGGTATTGGAAATGTAGCCTCCTGTATTGATACTAATTGATACTTTATCAGACTGCATTGATACTAAATGATACTTTATCAGACTGCATTGATACTAAATGATACTTTATCAGACTGCATTGATACTAAATGATACTTTATCAGACTGCATTGATACTAAATGATACTTTATCAGACTGCATTGATACTAAATGATACTTTATCAGACTGCATTGATACTAAATGATACTTTATCAGACTGCATTGATACTAAATGATACTTTATCAGACTGCATTGATACTAAATGATACTTTATCAGACTGCATTGATACTAAATGATACTTTATCAGACTGCATTGATACTAAATGATACTTTATCAGACTGCATTGATACTAAATGATACTTTATCAGACTGCATTGATACTAAATGATACTTTATCAGACTGCATTGATACTAAATGATACTTTATCAGACTGCATTGATACTAAATGATACTTTATCAGACTGCATTGATACTAAATGATACTTTATCAGACTGCATTGATACTAAATGATACTTTATCAGACTGCATTGATGCTAAATGATACTTTATCAGACTGCATTGATACTAAATGATACTTTATCAGACTGCATTGATACTAAATGATACTTTATCAGACTGCATTGATTCTAAATGATACTTTATCAGACTGCATTGATACTAAATGATACTTTATCAGACTGCATTGATACTAAATGATACTTTATCAGACTGCATTGATACTAAATGATACTTTATCAGACTGCATTGATACTAAATGATACTTTATCAGACTGCATTGATACTAAATGATACTTTATCAGACTGCATTGATACTAAATGATACTTTATCAGACTGCATTGATACTAAATGATACTTTATCAGACTGCATTGATACTAAATGATACTTTATCAGACTGTATTGATACTGGATGCTGTTGCAATGCTGCGACGTAGCTTACTGTACCATGGGATCCCAGATCGAGTTGGCCTTGGGTCTAGTGAGGGCGTATCAGCCTTTCAATAGGATTATTGAAATTAATAGCAAAAACGATTATGAATATTTATGGAGAATTTGATTAAATATTAAGTTGGAAGATGAAGTAGTTGCAAGACGGCAACGACGGTATGTGAGACTGTTTAGGGCAGAAGATTTTTTGTATGTGCACCATAACCCACTGTGAAGGGGCGGTTCCCCTGACCCCCCTGGATCCGCCCCTGCCACTGTACATCGTGTCTCTACAGGGTGAATCTAGGCATGTTTCAGTCATAAATGTCATTACAGAATTCTACCTGAAACCGGCAAGATGAGAAATACTACTTCATTTATTTTATTTAAGCCTAACTGAAAAGACAGTGAGAAAAAAAATTAGCTACATTTTTTTAAAATGAGAAAGGCTGTGGTAAGATTTAATGGTAATATATGTCGTTTACCATTAAATAAACTTGTTGCCCTTTCGTGTGTAATTGTGGGAGCGTAGAAGCTTCACTATTAGGATATGTACATCTTGAACCTGAACCTGCCATTTGTTTGAACACGAGCTTGATTTAAGTAAATTTCAAATTGAACTAATGCAGAATGCCTATAGAAAATTTTCTAATTAGGCCTAATATGGAAAAATATATGCTTTTTCTCGAGCTATTGTCGATTTCTTTAGCATAATCGGAATTCATTTCAGCGAGGCTCGGACAAAATTTAATATCTCATAACCCTTTCACTGCAAATAGTATCCTTTTGGACTTTAACTTTAAACGAATTTCAATAGATTAATTACAATAAAATATTTAGGCTAAATTACTAAGGAAGATATGTCGGTAAAGCGCGTTGCACACATTTTTTCTAGATCTTACATAGAAATTACTTGCACTTGCCTAAGTCTAATATATAATACCTAAGCCTCCAAGTAGCTGGATAACAGGAGCACGCCACATCTTCCAGAGTAATAAACGTTTAACAATCAGCTAAATTGCAAAGGTAGAAATGATGACAACACCAGATAAATGAAAAACAGCAGATACGTTAAAATACTCAAAAATAAATTTTGAATAATATTTTAAATATAGAATAATAAACTCATTGCATTATCAATTGGCAGGTCCATCGCCTCCTAATTCATATTTAAGCTTAGCCAATTCAAACACAGTGCTAATAAACCAATTTACCAAATCTTGCTCAGTCAGCAACTCATTAACCCCGCCCACTGTTGACATTTACCACATCGTACTCAGTCAGCAACTCATTAACCCCGCCCACTGTTGTCATTTACCACATCTTGCTCAGTCAGCAACTCATTAACTCCGCCCACTGGTGACAGGAAGGGCCCTAATCGTCAGCCAAATATGACATCGTGACCCGTCTGCATATTTGCATACTAAAGCAGGGACGGTCTCTTTCTCTCTCTCTCTCTCTCTCTCTCTCTCTCTCAGTGCACTTCCTACTGGCAGGTCCATATATAACGCCTCCACTCTTCTCTATCTACCGCTTTGCTCTTCATTTCCACATATGAATGGGTCTTTAAATCATCTAACATACCTAATCTCGGCCTGCCTCTGCCTCTTTTTTCTTCCATTCTACCTTCTATGACCTCTTTTACTAGACTTTCCTCGCTTAGTATGTGTAGGGAAGGTTGATAATAATCTATTTTACGCTCATTTGAAATTTTATTCATACCGAATACTAATATATAAGGACCTTGTTCTGTACAGAGCATGATATTATTCTGAATGCCTCGGTGGCACAGTGTGTAAGTCTTTAGGTAAAGGCGTGGAGTTTCAAAAGGTGTTCCTGAGGGCCTTGGATCAATTCACGGTAGAGCTGATCAGAGGGTGAAATCTTGGACATTCATCTTTCAGGTTACTCTAGTACACCTGACGTCTTGAAGAGGAGCCCTGCAAGCATCTGACCTTGACGTTAAACCCACATTTAATGCAGAAGAGCATATACGGGTTTCTTTATAACACTTTGTAAACGACGTTCACCGCAGCAGCTTGCTGCATAGATGCAAGGCGGCGGCCTCCCTATGCAGAGTCGTGGGTTCGATCCTTACCTGGTGCATTTTTATTTTTTATATTTTAATTTTTAGTTTTTAGTAAGTTGTTAGCGTTAGATCTAATGCTGGAATTCGGAGCAGGGCTAAATTTCTATAAAAATTAGATACAAGCAGCGCAGCTGTATTTGTGTAGCTGTATTGCAGCGCAGATATTTAGATCACCCGCGCTACAGTATGCAAATATGCGTCCTGGCTATGTTGTCAACTGCAGGCATCCGCTAAGAAGTAGAAGAACTGACTGACTGTCCATCCAGAGGTAGACATTAGATCAATGACAAAAATTGTTTTGTTTCTTTAGTTTTTTGATCTAATCGATTCAATTAATAAAACCACAGTTCCATTCAAATTAAATCCTAACCCTAACCGCAACCCTATCTCTAACCCTAAACATAAATCTAACCCTTAACTAAATTTAATTTAATAACTTTATCCAAAATAAGCAATACGATATTTGTCATTAATCAAATGTAAAATTCCACCCAGCTGTGTCCAATGAAGTAGGAATGCAAAAAATAATAGTGAACCTATGATGGGGTCAAATTATTCAACGAAGACAAGTGGATTACTCGTTAGTTAGATTTAAAATTGATATTTCAAGACAATATCTGTAATTGTGCATTGGTTAAAATAGATAGAGAAATGGGCCTAGAACAGATTTCATGTCAATTCTTTATGGAGCAGGATTTCTACGTTATTTCTTGAGTTGCTCATCGTACAGTTTCTTCAATCGCTTCTTCAGTTCAGCCGGAAATCTCTCATAGCAACGCTTGCAAACTGGCTTCAGATCAAATTCGTAAAACTTTTGTCTGTAAAATATCAAATAAAATATATGAGAATTCAATAGTCTAGATAGAAATTAAAAATTAAAATCCAAATTGTTCTGAAATAGAAGTCAATTTTTAAATCTGGATCTCAAATCTAATAATAAGAAATCGAATAATAAGTATTAAATTGCTGAACTTTACCGCGTCTACCTACAGTTTTGAAAGACAAGTTTGTAAGTTTGAAAGAGAGCTTCTCGGAGCTAAAAGCATTTATTGGTAACTTATTTTTCTCTTAAACATATCGTCCAATTTTTAATTCCTTTAAATTATCAAACATTTACTTGTTCAACATTTCATTGACGGACCTATTTATATTCGTACAGTATTGGCCTAGTCCAAGACCACAGAATAGACGTGAACTCGGTGTAATTGCCCACTGCAGACTTGGACTAAGGATGCTGGGCTTGTTACAACTCCGTGCAACAAAGCTTCGCTCTCTGAGAGTGCACTGGCCAGTGTTCCAAAAATCTCCACTGATCGACGATCAACATGAGCTTCTATCTGGAATCTTTTTTTATGCAGGAATTCCCTAATGCGATGGCAAAGTTAAGTACCATATGCGCTAAATAAGTACGTCATAAATCAATAAATGGATGCTAGAACGTATGATTTAATAACTACTTCATAAATCAATACATGAATGTTAAAAAAGTATGATCAAAATAACTACTTCAGAAATCAAAAACTGAATGCCAAAACGTTTGGGCTAAATAACTACCGCAGAAATAAATAAATGAATGCAAAATTTATAAAGGAAGGCACATCTGGTTTAGCTTCTGGTTTAGAAAGTTTACCGATCTGCTACAAGATCAGCTCAAAAACGACTGGTATTAATAAGCTAGTAGCACCAATTACTACAAAATAATTGTATAATATTCTTATTAATCTCAAATGACTATTATCAATAATTTTTAATAATTAACTTAACAAATATTTAATAGAATATATTTACTTTTGTGAGAGCTTTCTGTCACACACGGAGCAGGCGAAGTGTTCCACGCACCACGCTTTGTTAAGAGCCGTGAATACTAAAAATAGGACAGATACATCAATGCCCTGTAGTGCCAGGAAAACAGTAAAATACAACAGTACAATACAAGAGTACAATACAACAGTGCAATACAACAGTACAATACAACAGTAAAATACAACAGTGCAGTACAACAGTAGAATACAACAGTGCAATACAACAGTACAATACGACAGTACGATACAGCAGTACAATACAGTGCCAGAAAATGCAGATGATAGAAAATTGCCGCACAGTACACTATTAGAATACACCGCAGTCCATAATTCAGTAAACTAATTAAGTAATAAATAATTAAAATATAAAAATAAAATTACAGCAAACTGCAGTACGATAATTTTGAGCTGATTTAACATTAATCTTTTCATAAATTTTTGATTGGTAAAGAGAAAAAAATCGTCTCTTATTTAGAATATCAATACAACATTATGTGAGATTAAAGTCTGTGTAAATTTAAAATAATTTTATAGAGATAATATTTCATTACGAAATACATGCGCCACTCAGATGAAAAATTAATAATTGATTACTGAAGTTCCAATAATTGGTTGGATTCAAGTATTGAAATATTTGCAGACTGATAAATTATGAGTAATAATTCAATTATCAACATACCATCTCCGGCCACGATACAGTTGCACACGAAGCAAATGTTACCAAACAACTGAAAAATTCACAATAGTATTAAGTTAACGTTTTCGTCATAGACGTCTTATTCTTGAAAACTCTCTATGTAGGGCTTATTAAAAACTAATATATTATTACAGATTCCAATGAATCAAGTAAAATAATATCATTTTGGACCGCAAGATTTTATACTTTCAAGTGATGATTTTGGAGATAAACGTTTTGCACTAACTTCTTCATGAATAATAACCTTTTACGATTTACAGAATTTGCAGATTTATAGATTTTTAAATCAGATTTCGTTTTATTTATCTTCAACTTCAAATTTGACTGAGTTTTATCTCATTAAACATTAGTGTTATATTCATTTTGAGTTGAAAAAACTAGGGAATTCAAACACCGCAAGAACGTATAATTTAGTAAATGTGGAATAGTTTAGGTCATTGGATGACAAAGACTAGTAACACTAATGAGGACTACATAGTTTTGCTTATGACAAAATACTAATATAGGTAAATAAAAAAAATCATAAATTTATAGGTATTAACTACTACGTCTTCACTTGAAAAGTTAATATATTAATTTTACCTCCATGAATATTGAACTAATTTGAAATATTGAATAATAAAGCATCTCATGAAAAATAATTGAATATAGATTTCAATTTTATACAATAAATCTGCCGTAGGTCAATAATTGAATAGTTTAAATGAAAAACATTGTCACCAATTAAACTGTAATATTTCACTGACAAAACAAAATATCTACAGAAAACAAATAGAAACAAGCCTAGAGTAACGAAGGTTTTGGACGTAATTTTACTGTAAACAATTTTAATTTTAAAAAGCGGTTATAAAATATAGAAGTTCTTCACAGACCTGGTGATAATGAATGTCACAATATGCGAGTCCTTTCTTCTCGTAGTGACGTGTGCCCAGGAAGGGTTTCTCGCATTTAGTGCAGACAAAATGCTGGAAAATCACAAGCAACCACACAAAATTAGAGTGCTACTATTGTCCATGACAAAACAGAGCACAGTATTGACAATGTAAAACAGGTAACGTATCCGAAGAATCATTTATAGAGAATATTGAGTAATAATATGGGAATACACACAATTACTAAAAGTAATTACACCTATCTATTACTTCCTAGGTCTATATGAAATTGAGAAAAAGCGTCGAAATAATAGGTAATATTACAGTGAAGACTACTTGTATAGAACTGCATAGGTCGATAGTTAACCTGCTAGGAATGCGTACAGGTCTTGGTTGGTCTAATCTTAAGTGTCTCGATTGTGGCTAAAAGGTATCATTGCAATTGCATTTTATGAAGCCTAACTTTATCAGGTTTAATAGTATTAGAATATCAATTTCGCCATATTGAAAGCACTTAGGACATTTAATATTAGCTATTTAACTGTTGAGTTTTATTTGTGATTACAAGGAATATCTTACTATTGAATCTATTTGTTTGTTTGTCTGTTTAGATTTTTGTTTACTGCCATGACTTTGGTGAAAATAAAGATTATTATATATAATTAAGGATATAACAATTTTTTTCAAGAAGCTTAAATGCACCAAGTTTTAGGTATTTATTAGGTTGACAAATAAGCCTACAGGTAGTTACGTACCTCGACATGCCAAGCTTTGCCCATAGCGTGGACTACCCGCTCTTCTATCGGTCTCCTGCATGGGACAACAACAACAACAACAACAACACTTATCAATTAAGTGAAAGGCATTTCCATAGAACTTCCGACTTCTAGATACAAATAAAAAAGCTAAGATTAACGTCAGTTTCCTCACTCGAAAGCGATGTCAATGACGGGCAAGCTTCTTTCTTTTCAACAATTGGTTATGTCGCAAGTTACACTCTACAAAAGTGGCTGTTTGGTATAAATTGCCTAAGCGATTTTAGCTGAAATGTGCCAAAATAAAAGTGTCCTTAAAAATAAAGTCGCTGACTTTAATAAATTCTATGAAAAATTAAAATATTTATGTTGACATAATAACCTGCAGGCGCCACAAATTGGAATCCCCATCTTATCATGACAGCGTAGACAATAGAGTTCTCCACTCTTCTCCCTCGCCTCGGAGTTCAGTTCAACTCTGTGCGTACGGGAGTTACCAATATACATGACAAGTACATAAGTACAAGTACATAAGTACAAGTACATAAGTACAAGTACATAAGTACAAGTACATATGCTGTATACTTTATTCTTTAAGTACAATAAAATAAATATACTCTTTTTAGAATAAAAAAGCTATAATATCCCTCTACCAACGGTTAATCTCAAAAGAAATAGACACAAATATCCTGAGACATCGTATCTAAAATGTTATATAATTGTATTGTTATTGTAATTGTATTGAATTGATACTTTCCTTGGCAAGCTAAAAACTCATCTCTTTCCGTCATAGGTCTAAATTTTGACCCTCTTGTCTTGGATCTTGGATTTGCACTGTTTGATCTCGCTTACTCTTGTGGTCTCTGTGTACTCAGTCGCCATCGTGTGGTGCTTTGGCGCCTGTTTGTGTAGAGTCTGCAAGAGACGTCCCTGACATTGCCTTATGGCGAGGAACCGGACGTTAAATTCTTATTGATTGATTGATTGATTATATCGGGAGCAGAAGACCAGAAGACTCAGTAGTAGTAAAAAATTCGTTTAAAAGCTCGTTTAAACAATGCTTTAAATTAGCAATTAAATAATCATTTAAGTAATCATTTAAATAATCGTTTAAGAAGATGAACCAAACGTCGACATTAAAGATATCATGTCAGGTATAACGTTAACTCGATATCTTTCTGAAATACCTCATTTACCTGAATGTTAAGTTTATTTTCAAGGAAATAGCAACTTTTGCAACTATCAATTAGTTTGCAATTTATTATTCCTTTGCAGTTGTCTAAAAGCCTTAGTTGATGTTTCAGAAAGCTAGTCATATCTCAGAACATATGCGCTTGGTAAAATCTACACAAAATTTAGATACCAGAAGAATAATATTTGAATTAAAAAAGATTATTTACAAATATAGATAAAATATGTAGTAGACAATAGATTGAGATTACAAGCATTTTGGTACCCGCAATTTTTGCAGTTGAAATGGTAGGCGTGATAGGGTTCACCTTTGAACTTCAACATACCTTCATCTATAATAGACCTATACAAGAGATAAATAATCTTAAACAACAATAAATTAATAAATTTCATGAGAAAATTAATATGTAAACAATTAATAGATTTTAAGTTTAAAAATTAAGAAGCAGATACAACAATTAATAAATAAAAGCTAAATATCTAATTTATAAACTGTACGGTTTTAAAATAAATTCAGTCTATTAGTTTATGTTCTCAGTAGACTGGTAAAAAATCCTCATTTTCGAGCTTTTTAGAACGGATATTAGAATTGGCTATATTTTCTGTTGTATTTGATAGGCTAGACTACTTTTAAAATACTATTTCTAATTATCGTCTAATACGGATAAAAAACTGCACAATGTTATATCCTATAAAACAGTTTATTGCATAGGATTGTAGCACATTCAGACCGGCTTCCCGCAACCATTTATCAGCCAACTGGCAGGTCCAAGCTGCAGAATCCTCACAATCTCTCTCACTCTTTGATGAGCACTCACTCGATCAACAAGATGGTCCTATCAGATAGGCTCTGCAAATGGGTCATACTACATCTTACACATTTATTTATACTGTAACAATTTAACTTCTGAAATGATTTGTTTGCCTTTGGAATATCTGTAACAGTCAACCCATAAAACACCACGTGTTTCGAATGGTCGATCTTCCTGTTCATGGCCAAATAGAAACATTCCTAAATTAAATTTCAGGTGAACTTAATCTGCGGTAGAATTTATCTTACTTGCATTTGTGACACACGTATTTGCCTTCACCTCTCGCCTTCTCCATAGCATTGCATTCCCTGCACAGAGCCCTAAATGAATAAATAGCGTAAAGCATTAAATATTGACTCAGGATCACGCAGAATGTAACTTATTAGGCATGAGCTATATGATGATTGATTACAGTTTTACATAACAACTAAGTTTGAATAGATTTAAGGTAAATTATTGTTGTTGAATTTTATGGCACAAAAATAATATATCAATTTGAAATTGTTATGCCAAACTTCTTCTTGATCGTAGTACAATCAATTCTGAGAGTTCATAATGATATCATACTATCAAGCTCTTAAATGAGCCTAAGTTTGACTAACTGTTCTCCAAACTATGGCTATTTTTGTACTATACCAATACATATCTTCCTAGCTTTCACAAATGTACCTCAAATAGATCTACACTTCAGTTGTCTTGCTCAGTAAATAACCCGAGTTGTGTGGACTCTTGATTTTTGTTTGACTATTCCGATATATTCCTATATAATAGTATTACATTATGCTGACGTCATTTGTGTCTTTACTTTGATTCGTGGAAGCTAATTGCAAAGTGACAAATATCTAACTTCTATTATAATATCCTGTCAATTAAAAAATCAATTTTTGTCGTACAAATCCGATCGTATTCAAAATATTCCTACAAAATTAGGCGAGCTAATGGATAAATTCTTTGTCTACATAGTAGTAGAATTTCTAGGCAAAATATCAAGAATTGATCAAATTATCGCAATTTTGCTAAGAATTTACCAAATTATCGAAAATTTGGTATTGGATTATTTTTTAATGCGCAGTTTGTATACTTACACAGATGCATGCATACATACACACATGCTGTATATATATATATATATATATATATATATATATATATATATATATATACATATATATACATATATATACATATATATATATACAGTATATATATACATATATATATATATATATATATATATACTGTATACTGTATACATATATATATATACATACATATATATACTGTATACTGTATATATATATATATATATATATATATATATATATATATATATATATATAGGCTACATATACAATGATTATATAATAAACCACGGAAGATCAGTTATGTAATGAACCTGTTGGCATTTTTCACAAAACCCGCATCGGCTAGGGGAGCCTGACACAGGACACAAATAAAGCAGTCAGGGTGCCAGCTTAGGTTCATCGCCTTTATTACCCGCCCAATTACAAACTCGTCTGAAATAGAACACAATCACACGCATTTCATTGGATCATAAGCTGTCCAGTAGAGTCCATCTTTTAAATTTTATTTCATCTTCAGGACTGATATGTTATGTTAATATAATGTATAGGTACTATGCAATGCATCTATTCCGGTATAAGTTTATCATCATCATCATCAGTTCCTTGAGTTCTGTACAGAACATAGGGCGCAACATTCCTCCATTCGTTTCTATCATCAGCAATCTTCACAGCGTCTTCCAAAGAAATGTTTAATGCTCTCAAATCAAGTAAGGTATAAGTTTAAAGCAGATTAAATTATTATTTGTTCAATCAAACCCAACACTTTATCAATACTTGCACATCAATACTTTCACATCATATTATTAACTGTACTGACTTGAACAAAGCTAAAGCCATGTTTAATGTCAATTTCCTGAAAGATAGCACATCAGTGGCGGGAAGAGCATTGGATTATTTTAATTAGACACCAGTTATTTACTCTGAATCAGCATTGGTATAATCAAGAAGACGTCTAATGTAACGGTTAGAGAGTTCGCCTCATATGAAATATTGCCTGGGTTCAAAGCCCTGGTCAAGCAGCTTATATTGGACATCCCCTTGAACCCATGGAAGGTTAATTATGTATCTGAGATTGCTGTTAGTTGGCGCTATCAATAACAAAGTAATGATTAACCATGACAATTATTGATAATTAACCTAACAGAAACTGTAAAGCCAAATGGGTCTTAAACAAGCATGAAGTGCCTTCTGTACCCAATTATACTAAACATAGGAATAGGCGACACTGATGACTAGAAATTGGAATACTTCATGCAAATTCGTGCATCATTCGTTGAATAAGTTTAGTTTTTTTAAATTACTGAGAAATGTTTAAATTTAACGAGGTAAAATATTGCCATATCATAATTTAATAGCCCTACAATCATACAATGGCTGAGATAAACAGAAGGATGGGTTGCTATTTTCTACAACCGAAGTACTTGCTTAACTGAAGACGCAATATAATTAGTACTCTCTATAACTGAAGATTAGATATGTTAGATGATTTAAAGATCCACTCGTATGTGGACATGAAGAGGAAAACGGAAGGCAGAGGAGAGCGGAGGCGTTATATACCATGGACCTGCCAGTAAGCAGTGCTGTAAGAGAGATAACTGAAGATGTAATGCAAGTTATGTTTACTACTACTGGAGATGCAATATAGGCAATATTTTCTACTACTTAACTTGTAATACAAGTAATATATACTACTACTGAATATGTAATTTTGGTAGCAACTATTACTTCTTAACGTGCAATACAAGTATTACAGACCACTACTGAAGATGTAATATAGGTAATGCAAGTAGTTATTTATCACTTAACGTGTAATACTAGTAATACTTACTGCAGCCTGCACAGCACGGAGCAAAGAGTACGTTGAAATCATGCTCGCAATACCTGCGCCCTCCAAACTGCAAAATAACATTTGTTTCTCTTATTAAAAAAGGGAGATAAATGTGAGGGTTGTTGCCTTCTTAAGTAATGTAGAAACCATGTACAACTAGTAACAGATACAACTATTAACACATACAACTAATAACAGAAACAACTAGCAACAGGCACAACTAATAACAGAAGATTTGTGCAAGATCAAGATCAAGATCTATACAAGATCAAGATCCAGATCTGTACAAGATCAAGATCTGTACAAGATCAAGATCAAGCTCTGCACAAGATCAAGATCAAGATCTGTACAAGATCAAGATCAAGATCTGCACAAGATCAAGATCAAGATCTGTACAAGATCAAGATTAAGATCTGTACAAGATCAAGATCTGTACAAGATCAAGATCAAGATCTGTACAAGATCAAGATCAAGATCTGCACAAGATCAAGATCAAGATCTGTACAAGATCAAGATTAAGATCTGTACAAGATCAAGATCTGTACAAGATCAAGATCAAGATCTGTACAAGATCAAGATCAAGATCTGTACAAGATCAAGATCTTGAACACAGGAAAGGTTAAAACTTTTGGACTATATTCTTAATGACAACAGTCTTACTTGATACCAAAATTACAATTAAGTACTTCTACTTGACTTGCAGTTGAAACGGATACGATCAAAATGAAATTACTCTCATACTGCTTGGCCTAATTTAACAAGCGCTGCGCTGAGTTATTTGTAGCAGCAGGATAATAATTGTGACCAAGTTATGTTGTGAGGCTATAAGATCCTGTTACGAGTGAAAACAATATAGTTAGCATTGGCCTGCGATTACTGCTCTAGTAGGTTTATAACAGAAAAATTATAATTTCTTTTAAGTTTTGTAAGTCTTACATAAAAGTCAAATGCTTCTTTCAAGTTATGTTGCACATATAAACCGAGCAAAAATTAATTTTAGCTAAATTAAATTCTTAGTAACTTGTTTTAGAATTCGTGATAAATAATATTCCAAACTCTTTTAAATTACATTAAGCTATTTTTAATAATTATAATGGAGTATTTTTATCAGAAATTGAGAGTGCGGGCTATCTTTTAAATTACATTTCTCCCCAATTATGGCAAGGCCTCATACGGAAGTTCTACTTAATAATTAGCTAGAAAGCTATGTTGATTTTATAGATGATGCATTACAAACATAAATAGTGGCTAAACATAATCAATATCGTATAATCGATGTTTGCACTCGCGAATGGTTTTAGATGTGCGGTCAACTTTAGAAAATATAAGCTTTTGCTTGAGGCGAAGGAATAATAAATAAGAACATTGAAAAGCCTGCATATTATTACTTCCTGTCAACTGGCATGATTAATTCAATAGATAATTAATTCAAGTACAACATAAGATTGACAAACTGAAATGCAGTTCGATTCAGTAGAATTTATTTGAAACGACGGCTTCAGGCAGTGCGAACTATTGGCGATTTCATATTCAGGACGTATAATGAAATGAACCTACCTCATAGAACACTCCTTCGGGAAATGGCTGAAAGCACTGGGCACATCTGCGAATAACAATTATTAATATCGACCACAGGTTGGATGGAGCGAAACACATATCAAAGAGTCGTCATGGATTGGAAAAAAATATTTTTTGCATCGCACCATTATTTTCCAAATATAGAAAATGAAGCTAATGATACGCGAAGAGAGTTACAGATACCTTGTAATTGTACTCAGATGAAATTTTTCTTTCTTGTTTGCAATTTTCTCTGCTTTACTCGTGTAATGTTTCATGCATATAGGCTACTCTCTTTTCCTAGTATTTGTCTAAATAGCTGGCCCAAAGCCCAATATGCATATTCATACTCAGAATCTGCTTTAACTCTCCATAAGAGCACGACATTCAAAGTCAAGCAGTTTACCCCTTCACAAAGGGCTATGTATATCAATGCCTTCTTTAGTCTATACTTGGAAAATATAGTGGCTTCTAAGGTAGATTTCTGTTGCCTCCTTCAGTTGTTCAGTCGTCTGTTACTACAATTTGCAGTTTAGGTTGTTCTATTTTTCAATAGAACAACCTTGTATGACCTTGTGTTCCTGTCATAGTTTTCAATTTGACAGGAACACAAGGAAAAGATTGCCTAATGTGCCGTGAATTTGACTAAAATAAAAATACATTATCAAATAAACTAAAATATAACATTATGCTATAACAGACAACATACTAGCGAACCAGCGTTAATAAATAAATAATAATAATAAAGGTTTAACGTCAGTTTCTTCATATTAGGATGATGTCAGGGACGTCAGTAATCAGTAACATAATAAAACAACAATTACAGCGCTACTGTCATCAATGACAACATCGAGCACTATTGAGGCAGATCAAAGCCGGCGAGCAAAAATAATTAACAGTATTCAGTACAGTCTCTTAGGTATCATATTTTAGCACAAGCAACTAATAATGCTCCTTTTCTAGTTTAGTATGATTGTAAGGGGTAACAACTTTTTTCCTCGTGCTGTGTCCGGGTTGTTTGAAGAATTGACCAACCGGTGACTGCACGTGTCGCAGAAGGCGACTAAAGCACTAAGCTTCAAGCCAACGTCCGAAAGGACATTCGGTTGGTGAGCGCCTAGGCTCCAAAAATTGCTACAAAAATTTAAAAGCATGGAAAAGTCTCAAATAGGGGATTGACTGATGGATGAAATGATGTAGGACAGAGATGATTTTGAGACAATGTATTCGTATCCCGACCCTAGTTAAACAGGAATTCACGGGAAGATGATGATGATGCTGATGATGATGATGCTGATGATGATGCTGATGATGATGATGACGATGATGATGATGAGGATGATGCTGATGATGATGATGATGATGTACGGTGTCGCAAACACTTACACAAAACATTTCGAATGCCAGACTAGACCACTAGCGTTCACAATCTCCTCCTCTCTACCGAATGTCTCTCTACATCTAGCGCACTCTGTCCCTGCCACGTGCAGCTCGTTACCGGAGCTAAAGTCAAATACAACGAAATATACATGACAATGTAGTAATAGGCAAAAATAATATCAGTTCATTTTCATGCTCTGTCAATGATTTCAGAGATTAAGGGTAATTCCACTACATACCATATTATTGTTGATTCGAAATGGTCATTCCGATACTGCATTTTCACTTATTATTGATCATTTCGGGTAATATTATTAATACCAAAATAGTTTTACCTTTAGCAACACCAGCACACGTATTACTCTATGTTGTTTTACCTGTTAGCAGCACCCCAAATGAAATTACTCTAATAAGTTGTCGTAGGCGTTTTTACCTGTTAGCAACACCTAATGTTGAATCACTCTAAGTTTTTGTTGTTGTTGTTGTTGTTTTACCTGCTAGCAGCACTGGATGTGGAATTAATCTTTCTAAGTTGATATTGTTGTTGTTGCTTTTACCTGTTAGCAACACCGGAAGTGCAATTACTCTGTCTAAGTTGCTCCTTTTGTCTGCTGAAGCGCCTGTTAAACAACGGACTCGATCCCTCGCCTTGAGTCAGAGGTCTGAGTCTCAGAGGCACAGATGACCTCATGGGAACCTGAGGGGGTTGTACGTTAGTCGACATTGTCCCATTCAATCAATCAATCAATCCTCATATATCAGTTCTAAGTCTAGATCTTTGTTAATCAACAATCTGGATCAATCGAGAAATCCCAGTCAGTGCTTAATCTTTCTAGTTCTGTTAAAATTGTAAGCGAATTAAAATAGTTAACAAAATTAAGTAACAGTTTCTTCTGCATATTGTCATAATTATTTAATCCTATTATAAAATATTTTTTGAATACCTAGAAATAAAACTATTTTCAGTTATTTTAGATAACTACCTTATTAGATAACTTGACATGCTAAACCTACATACTAAACCTACATTGCTAAACGATGCACTAAGCATTTTCTATAATTACAACTTTTCCGCATGTTGTTCACCATACTGAACTTAAACAGTTGATTTCAAAGCAAGTCGATTCAGCTTTGGAATGAAACCTAAAGTCGCCCGCGGTTATATGTTTCTGTCGTGCAGTGTATCACTGCCACAGATCATAGCAGATTAGTAATGTCAACAGTTGCTTTACTCCCACATTTCAGTATGACAAACTATTGCATGAATGTGCATGTCTAAAGTAACCTTAGCTCATGAGAATTTATTCAAATCGTAGTTTTGAACTTCCCTAGTTCTGTTCGGGGCATAGAGAAATAGACTAACTGTAAACGGCATGTGTCGTAAACACCTCTAAGCAAGATCTGCGAAATACTAAAGGAAAACTACAAGAGAAGTCATATTTTCAGGAGCATGAAAACATTGGGCTGTGAATGGGCCTATATGGGGCATAGTTTTTATCTACCACATCATTTCAATGGCAAATGCTCTAGGGGACGAATGACAGTAAAAGTAGCAAGTTAAGATTGCTCTGTCGAAAAGATCTATTCCGTCATTTGGAGAGAAACGAAAGTTAAATATTAAAGAACTGTAAGTTGACATCTAATTAGATTTGACAATGGGAGGAGTGATTTTCTTATATTCTTTTATTTATAAATATTAAATGGAGACATGTAAATATTTTCTCAGTGAATTAAAAATTAAATATGGTAACTACTTTAGTTTATCAAAACCTGAATTAAAAGTAGGAGGAACAATCAATGCCCCGGTGAATACCGCCGCATTATAAATGCTTAACTATAATAAATGACGGAATCTCTACTGTCTACTTTGTGGCTAATGGAATAAACTTATCTGTTGTCTCACACAAGAATGCTATCCTGCGGTTAAGTCGCTGTTAATCCTGCAACTTAATCTCGCCGGTGAATTAAGAGAAAACTTCGTGTCTAGTTAGTTAGTGTCTAGAACCCTAACGCCAAGTGCCTTGGTGTATGGTCTCCTAACTTTATGGTCTCCTAATATCAATTGCCCTAATGTCTAGGGCCCTAGTGTATATTTATATTTCTCAACTGTCTAGTGTCATGGCATCCTTTTATATTCCGTTTAGTTATGCACATGACAACCGCATTTGGCAAGGCTTCTTACTTATCTGAAATTCTTCTTCCCTATCGTCCCTCACGAGCACTTCGTTCCACCGGTGCCAATCTTCTCTCTGTTCCAAATATTCTGCAGACGTTCATTTTTCTACGTAACACTCACAATCTGGAACTCTTTACCTGCTAATCTTTGTTCTTATTTTTCTCTTTCAACATTCTCTAGAAACTTAAGACTTACATTTTCCCACCATAGACATATTCAAGCTACCCTGACCATTTTTGAACACCGGACTGGCATTCGTTTAGGACTTTACTTCTCCTCAGCACACTTCCTTTGCAGATTGGTCTGGGTGAATTGATCTGTAGTGATGTGTTCTGTTGGGGACGTCCCTGACATCATCCCTGGATGAGGAAACGACATTAAACCTTTATTATTATTATTATTATGTGTTTACTAAGTTTTCTTTCTTGGTTGCTGTTTTTATAGTTTTCGTTACTTCATCCTTTTCTCCATCATGGTTATTAGTAATCCTTGCCTTTTGTTGGCGCATCGATTGCAGCCGGGGCTGATTTCAGAATAAACTTCCAACACCCTCAGAATTTTTTCAATCAAAGCTGCTACTACTCGGTCTTCTTAAGTGGTCGCCCACAAAGTACTAACCGCGTACAACGTGGCATTACTTCGTTCAATTGACGCGCAGGTTAACCGAGTGTTCTAAACCCTCTCCCACTAGCATCTAGTGCCCTAGTGTCTAGTATCTTAGTGTCCTAGTGTCTGTTGCCCCAGTGTCTACTAAACTGTAATGCTTACTCTGTTTTAGCATTGATTGCGGACATGAGAATAAGCGCCTACACTGTCTAAGTTAAAGCTAAAGCTATTCATTCAATGCTATAATAAAAATAATAATGATAATAATAACAATAATAATAATTCGTTCTGTCTCGTCGCTGGCACCTTCTGCCTTTTCGGCTTCTGCCGCGGGGACATGCGCTTTACAGGACTCGATCCTTTCATGCTCTCCTCAGTTCACCGATGTAGAGGTAGCCAGGGTTCAAGGCATTTGGTCTGCTCTATCCTTATCGGAAGCGCCTATTGGAATGGTGTCTAAGTCCATGAAGGCTTGGGACTCCAAAATCTCTGGCATTGCGCACTCGGAACTCCTCGCGAAGGCGTTAATCCCACAAGAAAAGGCCCGGCTGCTTGCTGTTTCTACTCTACATAGTGTTGACTGGTTGAAAGCCTTGCCTTTATCTGCCTGTGGCCTCCGCCTGGATGACGAGGCAGTTAGAGTAGCGGTCCCTCTTCGTCTGGGATCTACTCATTGTGAGCCACACAATTGTGTCTGCGGAGCATCTGTCAATTCTCTGGGCACTCACGGCCTTTCCTGCATACGGAGCGCTGGCAGAATCGGGAGACACCAGTATTTAACCAGTATTTATTTCGGGCTATAGCAAATACATCCTAATAAGTCATAAGTAACTTTACTTAATTAACTACATTTGTTGAATTCTTATCTTTCGACAACGTGAAGTTAAGACCCTAGCAATTACATCCTAGTAAGTCATAAGTAACTATACCTAATTAACTACATTTGTTGAATTCTTATCTATGTAAAGTAGAAATTCAATCATATAGCTTTGCAAACTACAGATCGACTATAGTAGGCTAGGTATATGGAAGCCCCACTAATCAAATAAGGACTGCGTTACCGCATCCAGTCTGTGGAAACAATGTTGGCAATATTATCAAAATTACGCAAACAACCAGAACTACCTTATTGGTAACGACGTCTGACAGTCAGTGATACCAAATCAAAGAAAAATCATTTAAAACAGCTCCGTTTTGATTCGAAAATGTTTCTTTATTCTACAATTCTCACTTTGCATTAAAATACAAACAAACTGGTATAAATCTTAAATCTATTTTAAAATGTCATATTCAGATTAAACTTCGAAATCTTATACATGAGTACAATTGTATAGCTTTCAGCCTTTTTCTGCTCAGCATTCAGTTAGATAACAGATCCACGAATATATTCACGTTCAGTCTTAACTTTTGAGTCACGCTTAATAAAAAGTAATTAATCTATCAGTAGTTCTTTGCCATCTCAGGATCACCTAATGCAGTACGTATGTGAATATTTAAGCAGCTAACGTGTATCACTCAAGATACTCGTACAAATACATGGATTCTCTAATAAATTTTATCAACTTTCCCGGTAACGATGTCAATGGACTATCAACGGACTATATTAGAATCACGATTGAATTAAAGCAAAATTAGAATTTGAGTATATTAAAATCACGTTATACATAAAGCTATAGTTGAATCCACGATATTATCATATGCATCCAAATTCCTCTATGACAACATTGTGGCATGCAAATTGTTAGGTCTTTTTAAATAATGTATGTTTTAAATTTGAAAGGGTCAGCCTATTTTAAAATTGAGAATTGAACGGACCGACAACTACACGTGTTCGTAAGAGGCCACTGACGAAGGTATGACTGTGAAGAGACTTGTAGCCACGTGGTGATTATTCTGTGTTTTAGACCAATTGGTCACTCATACTCCAGATTTGCGGAGTTCTAGTCGCTACACCGATTGTGGTATTATACCACCAGGCTACTTAACCTTCACTGTCCATTCAGCGCTACTGTGGCATTTAGCATAGAGCGGAGCTTCATAAATATACCTATTTTTATTTTTATTATTCTTTAACATTTGCTGTCTCAGAGGTCTCTATTATTTAAATCAGATATCAAATTGCATAGTTTGGATTTAATGTGATTTAAAGTGAGAAAACTTAAACTTACTAAGCCTATAACGAATCAATGGAAAATGCATGAGTTGGTATCGCTGATCTGTCTAGGTGCTGAGCTACTTAAAAAACCTCAATTTGGTATCGCTGCAGTTCTGGTGATATCGGTAAAACAATATGCGTGTAGTAGCGGTATTTGCTGATAGCATCGTATTGCATTGCGTTGAATGTGCTCTATTAAACTATTATTTAATTGCTACGGCTGGCCTCATATTGTAGATCATAGTACTATTCATTCAGGATATTACCATATATATTTTGTCTGTGCAATGTTTGCAAACAGGATCTTAGTACATTGCTGACAACTGCTGCTTATTGTTCGAAGGTAGTCAAAGTAGTTTTTCTAATTTGTAGATCAAACTTGCAATGTTTGTTTTAATGTGTATATAAAAGAGATTTTAATACCGTGATTTTAAAGCTGGTAAAGCTAATGTTAACGTCAGTTTCCTCACTCAAAGTCTTTAAAAAGGCCAAGTTTTTATTTGTTTACCTAGAAACTAACAGTTAATTTTCGTCTATCAACTGACTCTGCGAGAAAATGTTCTTATTTGTAATTAAGTATCTCAGAATTATCTTTTAACTTTTCACTTCACGATAAAAAGCATTCCCATTACGAAAGTTTTTTGAACATTTCAACACCTTATGCTCGTTCTGAAGTCAATGTTTATGTCTGTCCTGTAGACATGAACAGTCTCAAAAAAGTATCTTACGCCACATATCTTATATTAACGTCTGTATCTCCATTAAAGAAACTGCAAGGGATTGAAGAATGACCATCTCAAAAATCGACAACAAATTTCCGTCAGAAAGATAAGAAAAACTTCTCTCAGAGATGCATTTAATGTTAATCTTAAAACAATATTTGCCGACGACTTTTCATGAATATAGAAGTTACCATCGGATGCTCATTGTTTACAATCGCAGACTTCCTTATCCGATTCCGTTTTATAAACGGTGACTTCCGAGTCAGGGATTCAAGCAAGAAAAATTAACTTAAGATAAAAATTGAGTTTATGTTTTTGACTAAAAGAGAAAAGTATTCTAGTAATGCTCCAATTCTGCGTCATCTTTCTCATTATCATTTGGTTGTATAATGTGGCAGAATTGCTATCACTGTATATAAAAATCGCTCTGTTAATTTGTCACAATGAGAGTTTTCACTGGAAATGTTAAATATATTCAATAGTGTAAGGCATTTATTCTATAGTATAGGATTCCTCGTGTTGTGCTCGGGTGTGGTTGGATTACTGCAGAATAGGGCAACCGCAAACAGTCTGCTTGTACGTAAGAGGCGACTAAGGCATTAGCTGAGGATTGCTAAAGGTGACCCACCTCACCATGAAATATTTTCCCCCAGGATTAAATGTTAGTTAATCCATATAAATAAGGCAGGCAACGGGAAACCACCTCAGAAGCCATACATTTGCCAAGCTATTAGCTACATAAGGAATGGATAAGGTATAGACTTTGTGAAGGGATTAACTTCATGATCTAAGGAGTGCTCTTATAGAGCGAGAATGCAAACTTTGAGTATGAATATGTACCTTGAACCTGCCACTTGGCAGTACACTGAAGAGAGAGAGAGAGATAGAAAGAGTATAGGAAAATACAATTTTTAGCAGTTGACTGCAGATCTCTCAGGTAATTCTCAGCTTTATTAGAGCCATTCTTTTAAATTATAGCTTCTGAGTCTGCGTCGGATTTAATTTAACGTCCCTCGCGCTTACTTCGTTCTACCGAAGCCAATCTTCTCTCGGTGCAACGGTTCTCACACCATTGGACATTCGTTCGTTAATATTGAACCCGATTTTAACGGTTTTACTCCACTTGGTAGTGTAATATAAATTATTTATATTTCAGACTCTGCTATAGCTACTAATTATGGTAATACCGAACAGAGCTTTGGCTCTTTTATGGTGGCCTCTTACAGTTATTTGATTATCTAACTACATGTACGTTACTATTGTTTGTAACATTATATAATCTGTGGTGAGATGAACAAATAAACGACATGAAACAGTTAAAAAACCACGATCGGGAACATTTACCCATTAATGTTCGCTATTGTTCTTCTCTTTCAACATTCTTTTGTTGACTCTAGACCTATCTCTTCCTACCGTAGACATATTCGTACTGATCTAAGATTAATATAAATTGTTGCAACTGTGATTTACTCTCGCCGAGCGAATGGAATCTTGGTCATTAAATGAAAATTAATTATTTATTCGTTATTATAATTTAATACTAATTAAAACAGAGCATTTCCTGCAAATATTCGGAGTAAACAATTTTACATTCAGCTTTCAATCAGTTTGCAAACTTTTTAAAACTCTTTTACAAACTTTTGCAAGCTTGCAAAGCTGCGAACATGGGCTAAACTGTATGAACAACGTGGAACGTCATTCTGGAACATTTACCCATCAATTACTGGCTTGCTGCAATACCGTCTAGTTACAATATATTTTCATTATACTTTAAAATATGTTAAATATGTTATAGAAGAGCCAAGGCTGAAAGGTTGTAAATGACCTTCAAATCTGTTGCCTGACATTGAGATGAAAGTTCTATGAAACATCGAGATGCGAAACTATTTACTCCGTACAAAAAGATGAACCAGCTCACATAGAATCATGTACGAATCCTACACATAACACATTCTTCAATGCAATCTTTCTCTCTCGCTCTCTCTCTCCTCTCTAGTTTTAACCAAGCGGAAGGTCCAAGGTATACATTCATACTCTCCATGGCACATATGCATACTCAGAGTCTATTTTCACGTTCCATAAGAGCACTATATTGTTCAACAAGTTAATCCCTTCAAAACAGGCCTTGTCAATACATTAGTAGTCTTTAGCTTTAAGCTAATATTGTTTCTGAGATATTTTCCCGTTGCCCCTTCTTCAGTAACATAAAGTATCTTTTTATGTTAACTATTTAAGTTCTTACTGCACAATAATTCTTGTTGACTTTTCTTCTTGAATTTTCTCTTTTACTCACGACAAACACAACAACATCGATTAGCAAACATAGCAACCATAACATCAATTATCAAGTAGACCGATACCTATAGCAACTATGGCCGTAGAATTGAGGATATGAATAAATCGAGAATAACGTATTTGCAAGAAGGCGTTGGATAACTATGTGAGTATTCATTGTCAGATTAAATTTAAAAAATTAAGATTATATAACTTTAAACATCACAAGAAATATATGCATGTTGCACATTGCTATGTATCACATAGCAATTCATAATTGACTATTCGATAGATCGATCGCTGATTCAATTAATCGTTTCATCATCAATCAAATTCGTTGATTGGCTAAAAGAGTGGAGGCGTTATTTACCATGGATCTGGCATAGGAAGTTGCACTAAGAGAGAAAGAGAGAGAACATTTAAAAATTTATAACATAGAATAAAATCTATAAATTTATATTTCAGGACTGGCTGATAGAGTTTTTGGATTTTCCAGAACGATTGCAAGCTTTCACTTAGGCCACAAGCAGTAAAAACGTCTTCAGCAGAGTAAACATGTTTCCGTTTATCTACTTCCGGAAGAAACGACCGGAGCAGGTCCCTTGCCGGAACCCTACTCTCTGAACACATCTGGAACGGATAAAGTCAAGTATTTCTGGACTCACAGATAAGTAGACTATCAGCTGAGAGAGGCTTGAGAAAATGGCGAAATTAAAATTACATCTTCTGAGTAAAACAACTTCGGAAAATGATTTTGCTCGCATGGTTTTAGAAAGGTTTCTGTACACATTCTAATAGATGTTAAACAAAATACGACAAGTGTACAACAAAATAAATGTTGTGCACTTTTAAGTACGAAATTGTACGTACAGTTTAATAAAGTTGTGCACCTTTTAAGAAGGTATTGTAAGCATTAGGCCTACTATTAAAAAATGTTGAATGCGTTAAGAAAATGTTGTACCATTTATTATAAGAAGTTCATTTTAAATTTCTTAGTAAAAGCAAAGCTGCACTGCTTTGCAAACATTTAGCTCATAGGCTGATGATGATCCTTTTATTATAGAAGTGTTGAACCCATTGACTGTCATTGAGCGTGTTAAGAATCCAGCGATTCTTAACACTCGCATGGTTATTGGTAATCGTTGCCTTTTTTGGCGCCTCCATAGCAGTCGGCGCGGATTTAAGAATAACCTCCAACACCCTGGGGATTAGTTAAATTCAAAGCTGTCCACATTCGGACTTCCAGAGTGGTCACCCACAAAGTACTAACCCCGCTCATCTTGGCTTTACTTCGTTCAATTGACGCGCAGCTTAATCGAGTTAGCTGAAGCATGCAACCTTAATAATACATGAGCATTGAGGAATTTTTACCGACCTTAATACAAAATAATGTATATACCATGAGCTAATATTTAGGGACAGATAATATACATTTGCACGCACATAAATGCAAGCACATAGAAATGTACACACACATACACACACGCACATACTCAAATGCAAGGCTCTCACATTTGTTAGAATTAATTGTATTTTTATAAACAATTGCAACATGTCACCACTTAGCGTTTTATATTTTGTGTGATTAAATAACTCGTATGCTTGTGGTCCACTCGAAAAATTAAATTTTATTTAATAAGCATCAAGCTTCTTATACTAAGCATCGTTCAACTGAAACGGTGCTTCTATCTGTGTGCAATTCTATTGTTAATACCATGTGCACACAACGCTTAACTGGATTAACTTAGGGGCAGATAATATACATATGCACGCACACAATGGAAACACATAGAAATGTACACACACATACACTCACGCACATACTTGATGCTTGTATGCTTGATCTTTCGGCCGCTTTTGATACCATTGATCACAATATTCTTCTGGAACGTCTTTCTTCCTGGTTCGGTGTTCGAGGAATTGTTCTTGATTGGTTTTCACCCTATTTGACGGATCGTGGATTTTTTTAGTGTGAAAGTGATGGAGTACATCTCTTCACCTTCCCACTTAAAGTATGGTGTGCCTCAAGGCTCCGTTCTTGGTCCTATCCTCTTCAACCTATATACAACACCCTTGAGCTCACTGATCTCTTCTGATTCTATTGATTGTGAACTATATGCTGATGACACTCAAATGTACACTTGTTTCACCCCTAACTCCTACTCTGATGCTGAAACCCTCCTGCAACAAAGTTTTCAGTCTATATCCTCTTGGATGTCTGCTAAGTTTTTGGCATTTAATCCATCTAAGACTGAATTCTTGTTGCTTAGGACACCTCAACAGTTTCTGAAACTGAATGGGAAAACTCTTTCATTATCTTCGGATATTACAATAACACCTGTTTCTTCTGTGAGAAATCTCGGTGTTATCCTAGATAAACACCTAACCTTCCACGAACACATAACTAAAACTTCACAAGCATGTTTCTTTCATATCCGAAATCTTCGTCGAATACGTCCATATTTGTCACGTGAGACAGCTGCTACAATTGGTGCTGCCATTGTGCAATCGAAATTGGACTACTGCAATTCCTTTTTTAAAATCTCCCTGTGAGATTGATCGATTGCAGTTTGTTCAGAATTCTCTTGCGCGAGCAATTTTTTGTAGTTCCAAGTACTCACATGTTACGCTCATTTTAAAGTCTTTGCACTGGCTAAAGATTAAAGAGCGAATCATTTGCAAAACAGCTTAGTTGACCTATAAGTCCATCACCATCCCTGGAAAAACTTGTATGTCTCACTTGATTAAAGTGAGACATACAAACCTGCTGTTACTCGGTCTTTTAAATTAATTACTCTTGTGAGACCTAGCTTACCTTCGCGCTCTAAGCTATTTAATCGTTCTTTCCAGCAAGCTGCACCGCAGATCTGGAATTCTCTTCCATCTAATCTTCGGAAATCTTAATTTGAAGCACATCGGCCTTTGTTTTCCTATGATCAGTTCCATAGGCAGTTGAAGACCTATCTTTTCCATCTCTCTTTTCCATCCAGTGTCCATGAGCAGCGACCTGCGCCTAAACCTCCTTTTCTTTAATTTCCTTCACTATGGACTGATTATCTGGATTTTGGAATTTGCGCAGTTTTGGACCTTCTTTTTGCTCGCCGGCTTGATTTTGTCTCAATAGTGCTCGATGTTGTCATTGATGACAGTAGCAATCTAATTGTTGTTGTTGTTGTTGTTGTTGTTGAAAGTAATATATATATAGCTTTTATTTCACCACTCAGGTAGCAAGACAAGAAACAAACTACAATACAATCATACAAGTAAACACACAAGTAGTGCTGAAAAAAATAGACGCAACAACGTAATTGCTATATGGTACATAATTACAATTAAAGTAATTAAAAATAATATATTAATAATAACTACATTGTTATTTATTATGGGTAGACAGGATTGTTTTCTCAGCAAATGACGCCCATGCTTCGTAAATGCTAGTCTAAGCTGAGGAAGGCATAGGGGGTCCACCTCTTCATACGCAAACTCCTCAAGAATAATGGTGTATCATGGTGAATGATTTAAAGATCCACTCGTATGTAATTGGGCATAAAGAGTAATACGCAAGACAGAGAATACTGGAGGCGTTATATACCATAGACCTGCCAGTGGCCAGTGCACTAAGACAGAGTGAGTGAGTGAGTGAGTGAGTGAGTGAGTGAGTGAGTGAGTGAGTGAGTGAGTGAGTGAGTGAGTGAGTGAGTGAGTGAGTGAGTGAGTGAGTGAGTGAGTGAGTGAGTGAGTG
>CAJHZI010000867.1:0-15290 GCA_905160935.1 Enchytraeus crypticus | reverse complement strand
GTCTTGAAAATCGCTTTTTAATTATTTTTAAAGCATCTGTACGTATGAGATAGAGCATATTGTAATATGTTAATTGTGCATCAACCTCATATCCTCTTTTACTTTCCATTTCTTAAAGTAGCATAGATAAATAATTGTTAGTAGAGAACTAAAGAAGAAAGTAAGGAATGGCTTACCTATTCGAACTGTGGTTCCCTCACTTTGTAAACCTAGGTTTACAAAGTAAGACGGTATGACCGTATGACGTATGACCTAGCTGGAATGATTTGTCTGCAACATGTGACGTAGCCGGGATGATCGTCTGCAACGTATGACCTAGCTGGAATAATCTGTCTGCAACGTATGACCTAGCTGGAATGATTTGTCTGCAACGTGTGACGTTGCTGGGATGATCTGTCTGCAACGTATGACCTAGCTGGAATGATTTGTCTGCAACGTATGACGTAGCTGGAATGATTTGTCTGCAACATGTGACGTAGCTGGGATGATCGTCTGCCACGTATGACGTAGCTGGAATGATCTGTCTGCAACGTATGACCTAGCTGGAATGATCTGTCTGCAACGTATGACGTAGCTGGGATGATCTGTCTGCAATGTATGACCTAGCTGGAATGATCTGTCTGCAACGTATGACGTAGCTGGAATGATCTGTCTGCAACATATGACCTAGCTGGAATGATCTGTCTGCAACGTATGACGTAGCTGGAATGATCTGTCTGCAACGTGTGGACGTAGCGGGGTGATCTTGTCGGCAATGTATGGATCGTCTGCAACGTAGACGTAGTGGAATGTAGGTATGACGTAGTCTGCACGTATGACGTCGCTGGAATGATCTCTGTCTGCAACATATGACCTAGCTGGAATGACTCTTCTGTCGGCAAGTATGACGTAGCTGGAATGTCTTCTGCAACGTGGGAAGTAGCTCGGGATGTCTTTCTGAAACATAGACCTAGCTGGAATGATCTGTCTGCAAGTATGAAATAGGGAAGATCTGTTGCAACATAGGACTAAGCTGGGATGACCTGTCTGCAACATATGACCTAGCTGGAATGATCTGTCTGCAACGTATGACGTAGCTGGAATGATCTGTCTGCAACGTATGACCTAGCTGGAATGATCTGTCTGCAACGTATGACGTAGCTGGAATGATCTGTCTGCAACGTATGACGTAGCTGGAATGATCTGTCTGCAACGTATGACCTAGCTGGAATGATATGTCTGCAACGTATGACGTAGCTGGGATGATCTGTCTGCAACGTATGACGTAGTGACATTGTAGTGGTTACAGGCTGCTTATTATTTGTTATAGTGGCTACAGTAGGCTACATTGCTGTCTTTTTGCTGTTGACTTGTAATGTGTATATGTGCATATTTTCTTGAAAGTCGCTTTTTAATTATTTTTAAAGCATCTGTACGTATGAGATAGAGCATATTGTAATATGTTAATTGTGCATCAACCTCATATCCTCTTTTACTTTCCATTTCTTAAAGTAACATAGATAAATAATTGTTAGTAGAGAACTAAAGAAGAAAGTAAGGAATGGCTTACCTATTCGAACTGTGGTTCCCTTACTTTGTAAACCTAGGTTTACAAAGTAAGACCGTATGACCGTATGACGTATGACCTAGCTGGAATGATTTGTCTGCAACATGTGACGTAGCCGGGATGATCGTCTGCAACGTATGACCTAGCTGGAATAATCTATCTGCAACGTATGACCTAGCTGGAATGATTTGTCTGCAACGTGTGACGTAGCTGGGATGATCTGTCTGCAACGTATGACCTAGCTGGAATGATCTGTCTGCAACGTATGACGTAGCAGGGATGATCTGTCTGCAACGTATGACCTAGCTGTAATGATTTGTCTGCAACGTATGACGTAGCTGGAATGATCTGTCTGCAACGTATGACCTAGCTGGAATGATCTGTCTGCAACGTATGACGTAGCTGGAATGATCTTCTGCACGTGTGCCGTACTTGGGAATGTACCTGTCTGCAACATATTCCTAGTGAATGTATCTGTCCTGCAACTTATTACTAGCTGAAGTCTGTCTGCAACTATGACCAGAGCTGGAATCTCTGTCTGCAAAACGTATGACGTAGCTGGAATGAGCGTCTGCAACGTATGACGTAGCTGGAATGATCTGTCTGCAACATATGACCTAGCTGGAATGATCTGTCTGCAACGTATGACGTAGCTGGAATGATCTGTCTGCAACGTATGACGTAGCTGGAATGATCTGTCTGCAACGTATGACGTAGCTGGAATGATTTGTCTGCAACGTGTGACGTAGCTGGGATGATCTGTCTGCAACGTATGACCTAGCTGGAATGATTTGTCTGCAACGTGTGACGTAGCTGGGATGATCTGTCTGCAACGTATGACCTAGCTGGAATGATTTGTCTGCAACGTATGACGTAGCTGGAATGATTTGTCTGCAACGTGTGACGTAGCTGTGATGATCGTTTGCAACGTATGACGTAGCTGGAATGATCTGTCTGCAACGTATGACCTAGCTGGAATGATCTGTCTGCAACGTATGACGTAGCTGGGATGATCTGTCTGCAACGTGTGACGTAGCTGGGATGATCTGTCTGCAACGTATGACGTAGCTGGAATGATCTGTCTGCAACGTATGACGTAGCAGGGATGATCTGTCTGCAACGTATGACCTAGCTGTAATGATTTGTCTGCAACGTATGACGTAGCTGGAATGATCTGTCTGCAACATATGACCTAGCTGGAATGATCTGTCTGCAACGTATGACGTAGCTGGGATGATCTGTCTGCAACGTATGACCTAGCTGGAATGATCTGTCTGCAACGTATGACGTAGCTGGAATGATCTGTCTGCAACGTGTGACGTAGCGGGGATGATCTGTCTGCAACATTGCCCTAGCTGGAATGAATCTGTCTGCACGTATGACGAGCTGGATTCTGTCTGCACGTATGACGTAGCTGGAAAATATCTGTCTGCAACGATTGACCTAGCTTAATGTTTGTCTGCAACGTGTGACGTATCTGGTATGATCTGTCTTCAATGTATACCTAGCTGTAATGATCGGTCGGCAACGTATACCTAGCTGGACTGTTGTCTGCAACGTGTGACTTAGGCTGGATGATCTTCCGGCACGTTGACCTAGCTGGAATATTTGTCTTCACGTGTGACGTACTGGATTATCGTTCTGCAAACGTATGAACCAGCTGGAATGATTTGTCCTGCAACGTATGACGTAGCGGAATGATTGTCTGCAACGTGTGACGTAGCTTGATATGATCGTTTTTCAACGTATGACTTTAGCTGGAATACTGTCTTCAAAAAACGTATGACCTAGGCTGGAATGATCTTTCTGCAACTATGACGTAGCTGGGAATGATCTGTCTGCATGTATGACCTAGCGTGAATGAATCTGTCTCTGCAAAACTATGACGTAGCTGGAATGATCTGTCGCAACGTATGACGTAGCTGGAATGATCTGTCTGCAACATATGACCTAGCTGGAATGATCTGTCTGCAACGTATGACGTAGCTGGAATGATCTGTCTGCAACGTATGAAGTAGCTGGGATGATCTGTCTGCAACGTATGACGTAGTGACATTGTAGTGGTTACAGGCTGCTTACTATTTGTTATAGTGGCTACAGTAGGCTACATTGCTGTCTTTTTACTGTTGACTTGTAATGTGTGTATGTGCATATTGTCTTGAAAATCGCTTTTTAATTATTTTTAAAGCATCTGTACGTATGAGATAGAGCATATTGTAATATGTTAATTGTGCATCAACCTCATATCCTCTTTTACTTTCCATTTCTTAAAGTAGCATAGATAAATAATTGTTAGTAGAGAACTAAAGAAGAAAGTAAGGAATGGCTTACCTATTCGAACTGTGGTTCCCTCACTTTGTAAACCTAGGTTTACAAAGTAAGACGGTATGACCGTATGACGTATGACCTAGCTGGAATGATTTGTCTGCAACATGTGACGTAGCCGGGATGATCGTCTGCAACGTATGACCTAGCTGGAATAATCTGTCTGCAACGTATGACCTAGCTGGAATGATTTGTCTGCAACGTGTGACGTTGCTGGGATGATCTGTCTGCAACGTATGACCTAGCTGGAATGATTTGTCTGCAACGTATGACGTAGCTGGAATGATTTGTCTGCAACATGTGACGTAGCTGGGATGATCGTCTGCCACGTATGACGTAGCTGGAATGATCTGTCTGCAACGTATGACCTAGCTGGAATGATCTGTCTGCAACGTATGACGTAGCTGGGATGATCTGTCTGCAATGTATGACCTAGCTGGAATGATCTGTCTGCAACGTATGACGTAGCTGGAATGATCTGTCTGCAACATATGACCTAGCTGGAATGATCTGTCTGCAACGTATGACGTAGCTGGAATGATCTGTCTGCAACGTGTGACGTAGCTGGGATGATCTTTCTGCAACATATGACCTAGCTGGAATGATCTGTCTGCAACGTATGACGTAGCTGGGATGATCTGTCTGCAACGTATGACCTAGCTGGAATGATCTGTCTGCAACGTATGACGTAGCAGGAATGATCTGTCTGCAACATATGACCTAGCTGGAATGATCTGTCTGCAACGTATGACGTAGCTGGAATGATCTGTCTGCAACATATGACCTAGCTGGAATGATCTGTCTGCAACGTATGACGTAGCTGGAATGATCTGTCTGCAACGTATGACGTAGCTGGAATGATCTGTCTGCAACGTATGAAGTAGCTGGGATGATCTGTCTGCAACGTATGACGTAGTGACATTGTAGTGGTTACAGGCTGCTTATTATTTGTTATAGTGGCTACAGTAGGCTACATTGCTGTCTTTTTACTGTTGACTTGTAATGTGTATATGTGCATATTGTCTTGAAAGTCGCTTTTTAATTATTTTTAAAGCATCTGTACGTATGAGATAGAGCATATTGTAATATGTTAATTGTGCATCAACCTCATATCCTCTTTTACTTTCCATTTCTTAAAGTAGCATAGATAAATAATTGTTAGTAGAGAACTAAAGAAGAAAGTAAGGAATGGCTTACCTATTCGAACTGTGGTTCCCTTACTTTGTAAACCTAGGTTTGCCTATGTCGTATTACTCATTTTTAATGAAAAGAATGAGATTAATTTGCAGTATTATCTTATAAACAGCAACAAAGCAAAACGTATTAAATAATTACATCTTCGTATGATCAATTTCATTTGTTACATCTATTTTGCTAATGTATAGATGTAATTTAGTGTCAGGGTTAGGGGTATTGTTATAGACCTTTTATAATATGTAGTGACACCTTTGCACAAATTATAGACAAAGCAAGGTGGGGGAGTGGGGAGGGGTGTGTGTTTATATTGACGGCAGGCAATGTTTAATAAATACCCATAAATTTTTATTAGGTATTTCTTAATTTATTAACAGAATGACATTAAATAAATTCTAAAGGGAATTATATTGCAATTAATTATCCAATGATTATAAAATAATGTTGTAGTTTACATTTAATATGTTTAGATTACAAAATCTAGAGAAGATATGTTACATTTATGAGATATCTTCCATTATACATGCCTGCCGTAAAACCGTCAACTGTTGAATGCACAGTGGCGCCCTCCAACGAATATGAATATAAATGTGCAAGGTGATTTTTTCAAAATAAGCAAGTTTTATGAAAGGTCTATATTTTGTAAGGATATGGTTAACTTAATTTATTTAAAAATGTGTTGAAATGATTTACTTATTGTAATTTAATGTTCATCTGAATTTATTTTATGCTCAATATTATCTTCGATGATTTTTACTTGGTTAACGAAAATAGGTAGAAGAAATTTTGACCATGCTTAGAGATTTAGTGAGTTAGTATTCATTACTTGCTGTCCAGTGAGTTTCTAGCTTCGGCCTTGCCTTTTAAGTATTCACATCTTTGATTTTGTTCAAAATGGCCAAAAATGAATCTTTTGACATAATATAATCTATGTAGGCCTATCTATTATATATATATATATATATATATATATATATATATATATATATATATATTATTGTTAGACTATTGAATTTTTGTGCTTTGGAATTTTATATTTATTTGAAATTGTTGATTGCTTAGTAGCGGTTGCATTGTATACGGCCTGTGGTTTTTCTTTTTGTTGTCATTTTTAATAAGAATCGATGTCTTTTTTGTCATAACATTACATTGCTTTTATTATATTTATTCAATTGTTTTTTGTCTCAACTAAACATTTAAGGGTCTCACTTTAGTGTAAAAGTCAATGACAATGTTTATTGAAATTGATAATTTAGGGCCTACTATAAAATTCTGATTTACTATGTAGCGAAGGCTCCTTGTTGTCATATAATTGGCGAGCAATGTATTCTTAATTTCAGTCTACTTTTATGTTAAAGGGTCACTTTATTGCTATCATTTCTACTACTGCTCACTTGCACACTGAAGAGGGTCGTTGGGTAAGAAATTTTATATATATATTATATATATATATATTCTATATATAGATAATATATAATGCAGTGTAGTAATTAGATGAGTATTTTTATATATTATGTATTAGATAGTCTATATATATATATATATATATATAGTATAAATATATATATATATATGTAGAGAATATCATATTATATATATATCTTATATATATGTAGAAAGTATATATTACATTATATATTATTATTTTATATATATATATATATATATATATATATATATATATATATATATATAATTATATACATGTATATAGCCTATAGATAAATGTATATATTATATTTATATTTCTATATATATTTTTATAGGAATATTTAAATGATAAATAGCCAACTTTCCCCTTAGTTTAGTATAGGTGCGGCTTACAAGGTGATTGCATCTTTTGCATTCCCAGCCAGATTCTACTTATACTTTAATCTTCTCCGCTTACTTCATGTGCAGTACCATGCAGTATGTATTTTACCTTTCACAATACCTCCAATACACTGGCTTCACAGCACTGGCACTTCAGCACTTCACACAGCACTTCAGTGTAGTTGAACATGAATGTGATGATAGATATTGTGATATTAAACTGCTGTAGTTGCATGTAAAACAGTTAGTTATAGTGCAATTTCTTGTTAGTATTGGTAAGCTTTTATTGCTATTATATTTATATATGTTTTGTTTTCTGTTAAATGACGACTACGTGAAATATTAAAATAAAATTAATATTAAAATACAGATAAATTGATGCGAATGGCTTTGAATTGAATTAAATAAATAAATAGATTAACTATCATCCTAGTGTCCGAGAGATTATTATTATTTCTCTGTTTATTGTAACCTGTTGTATCAGTATGTTATTTTTATCGTATTTATTATTGTTGTTTTATTGAAATTTTCTTGTATAATTCATTTTAAACTCCAACCCTTAAGTGCCTAACTTTTCTCAGAAAACAGTTTTGAATGTGTTTTCATTTACTTTTAGAATATTTGTTGACTACCGTGATTATTGGCTGCTTTGATAACTAGTTTTAATTTAAGCCGTAAATATGCAGTGTCTTTGCTTTAAACCTCGCATTGATGTCGATATATAGTTGCGTTGTCGCATTTGTGCCAAGTGATCTTGGTTAAGACTCTGTTAAAGGCTAAAGCATATCAATGATGGGGTGCGATCTCTAGATTTGAACTCAGTGCCTTCTAAACCGCAATTAGACAATCAAGTGATGTGCTACTTACTCGTAGACTTTGTTTTATTGACTTGTAGATTTTGCTTTTTGTTGGATAATACTAGTAATACTAATAATGGTTTAACGTCCTTTTCCTCATGCAAGGATGATGTTAGGGACGTCCACGCGGCATAAATCACTCAAGATCAAGTTATTCAAACCAATCTGAAAAAGAGATATGTTAAAGAGAAGTAAGGTCCTAAACGAGAAATGTTAAAACATATCTCTTCCCACCGTAGATACACTCCTCTATCCTGATCATATTTTGATTGCCGGTTATTATATTAAGCCTGATGGAGAAAGTTGAAAGAGAAGAACTAGTTCTAATATTAGAAGACAAAGAGTTTTAGATAGTGATTAATTTGGAACTCCTATTAGTGTCTTATTAATAAAACTTTTGTATTTTAGGTACTCTAATCGAGTATATTAGTCGAGTGTAGGTATTCAGAACTTAACTGCTTTTATTTTCTACTTTTTATCTGATATACAACTTGTTCGTCCTAACAGTGAGATTATCAAATTTGCTGATAACATTTGCCTCTTTATTATTTCCAAGGTTTTTGATTCTACTAATGATGAACTGGCCAATTTGGGCAGTGGTCTGAAATTGATTGTCCTCTTAACTCGTTTTGACTGGTGCCATCTCTTCTTTATCATTCTTCATTATTCCTGAATTGCTCTGAGTAATTGCTAAGCCTTTACTAACCATTATACATATATTATATTATATTATACATACATACATACATACATATATTATATTATACATATAGCTTGTTGGTTTATAGGTTTTTAACAGCTTCCAATTTGTTCAGATTTTATGCAAGTCATGTTGACATAATAATATTATTCGGATATTTGTTTTCGTCATTTATTGAAGAAAGTCGTACTGAATTCTGTTATCTGCTTGATTTTATTTGTTGATGCCTGTCGAATAATTGAGATTAATTTATGATTAAATGCGTACAATTGATATAATATTGCAATACTAGTAGATTAGTAGTAGTTGCTTTAGTAGTGGTAATGGTAGTAGTAGTAATAGTGATAATGATGATGATGATGATGGTGGTGGTGGTGGTGGTGGTGGTGGTGATGATGGTGGTGGTGATGGTGGTGGTGGTGGTGGCGGTGGTGGTGGTGGTAATATTAAATCATAACAATAATCAATAACAGAGAATTAGCGGCCGGTTTCTCGCCAAAAGGCAATGCAAGAAATTTCTCGAGCGGTCTAATTATAATGAAATTAATAATACAATACTCTCATTGGTTTCTATAATTTTCTAATGATTTTTAAAATTTAGCTCATCGTTTAAAGTAAATAAAATTTAATTATTTATATTTCTTACTCAGTGGTCTACTACAATTGATGAAATTTTTGATTATAAAACTAATAGGTGTTTATGTTGTTAATATGCTCTAGTCATTCTTTTAAACTGAAACTCTTCGGTAAACCTTATGGAGTTGAATGTTCATTTAATTGTTGTAACTGAAATCTCGGTGATTTTATTCTGCTCAAGTTGTAATTTTTTTAAACAGAATTATTAATTTACTGATTTACTAATTGTAACTTTTAATTATTGTACTGATCTCTCAGAGATTTTATCACAACGGTTAATAGCTTATTAAGCAAAATAGAAATAATCAATGAATAACGATAATATTACAGTAGATAGTTCTCGAGAATCTCGTTCAAGGATGTTGTGAGTATGCTTGAATATCTTTAAGTTTATAACGAAGCAATTTTTGCTGAGGTCGATTTATGATTGATATCATCGTACTGATTTTATGTTTATACTTTTATCACTCCTTTAAACGAAATCCACAATACCAGAATCTAGTTTTAAAAGAGATAATGCTTTTTTGTAGAACTCTTTAAAGAATTCTTTAAAATTTTTCTTTTTCTTGCCGTGCAATGGGTTCCACAGTGTCAGTTCAGTATTTCTGTGTTATTTGTGTTATTTTTTTCGGATCTAGTAATGTGCTTTTTTCTTTTTTTAAACGATAACGCATCTTCTGAATAACGATAATAATAATAATAATAATAATAATAATAATAATAATAATAATAAGATAAACAATTTAAGTATTAACAAATTAATATAGTATCATGTATGAACAAAATGAAGTTTCTTTACAATCTAGTATTTGATTAACGATTGTTGATGAACTGATTTTAATATTTAAATTTGTCTGTCTCATTGCCTGTAAAAGAATTGTTGTATAAAGACTTGTTGTATACTTGTTTTCTTAATTTCCTCCCGCCGTCACAATGCTTTTTAGAGTAGGACCTACTGTTGAAGAATTTTACAAATAAATCTGCTCATAAAACAGTAAATATTCCGCGATACTGCGATGACTTCTTTCAAGGAAAAATCTTGATTTCACTGATTGGTTTATCTCGACTTTTTTAACTTTTAAAATTTGTGACTTTTTAGAAATAAGTATAGTTTGTAACCGGATTGTATTTTTTGAAATTGTGCAGAATAAAGGCGATTTAAATGTGTTTGTTGTTGAAAGATATGCTGAAAGCTTTATTTAACACTTGAACATTTGAATTACTTAAAACGGTGATTAAAGCAACCGATAACTATTTGAATATATAATGCAAAGCACTAACGCGATTAAAATTAAAATTACATAATTAACGCTATTAAAATTAAATACTGAAATCGAAACAAATGAATAAGCGAAAGTGACTTAGTAAATGTCTTACTTCTCTTATATATTAATTGCCATTACATATGCAAGGGAACTTATAAATGATAACGGCCTTGAGATAAAGACTACGTATGCCAGCAACTAGTCTACATTAATGGATGTAACCTTGAATAAAAGTTTATTAATAAATTATAGAATACTACAAAACCTTGATAGTTGATATATTACAACATAACGAATGTATTTTATAGTTATAAAACTTAATTTTAATTTAATTATTTTAAACGCAATCGATTTTCAGTAGAGAATTGACTCGGCCTGGTAAGACATAATTATACAAAATGTGTAATTAATGAGAGACTTTCTTTTTGAAGTGGAGTGTTTTTGAGATATGAAAAGGGTAACCCTGAAAAGAAACAGTAGTTAAAAACTCAAAGTAGTGATGTAAATCATTTAAATGAAAGCAATAATGTTGGCATTATTTGACCTTGAAGTCTGTAAATAGTTAATGTAATTATCTAAACGTCAGTTAAATAAATAAAACGTACATGTACACACATGGTACAATTGTTTTATAGCTTATAATAGTAGTGCAATAGAGTTTTTGACCGATTCACTTGACCTATTTTGAGGAAATTGATAAGGGCTGATCAACACCAGATGGCGAAATTCATGAAATATTTGCTAATCGTAAGATAATTATCTAAATATATTTGATGATATACTGCTATTAAATTGTTATTTCACTATTTGACTCGGTCTAAACTGCGGAATAATTTGATCATTGCAGCCGTTATTAGAAATTTTATGTGTTAAAATGCTAATTTTTTCTGTAACTCTCATCATCTTAGGATGCAGTTTAGGTTTACCTTCCGTCACAGGTATTACAAAACGTTTACTGTCTAAGAAATCTTTATTCTTGAAAGACTTTGCACTTCAAACAGTAAAGCCATAGCCTGTAAAGCGGTCTCAAGACCGGACACCGGCCATGACACCGCTATAGAAATTTTCGGTGGTTATTATTATTATTATTAGGATAGACTACTTTAATACTTTCCTTTTTCTTTTTCTTTTATTTAATGCTCAGCATAACAAACAATACAACATTTAAACAAAGCAAATCACCAACATGGAATGATGTGCCACTACTAAGAGTTGAGTTGACTTATGCGCGTACTTCGTTTACAATAATTATACAAAAGAAAAGTTAGTCTGATAATGATATGCATATGATAGTGACACATACTAAGTTGATTTATCCAAGTAAATGGCCCTAATGATAATACATACTTAGTACAAAAACTACAAATGTCGTTACTCATTTTTTATGAAGAAGCAAATGCCTGTTTGTTTATAAAACGTAGTATGAGGTATTACAGGAGTCTATAATGGAATCAGTGATTTCCAAAATTGACATTTTCCTCCCGGGGGGGGTGAGACCTATTAATATGACCATTTTAATGATACATGTCATTAATATGGTCATATTAATGACACATTAAACTAATATTTATTAAAAAAATATCACAAAATTTGAAGTAGATTTATACCTGAGGATCTGTTATTAAAACTTCATGCCGTTACTCCTACGCTATTAAGACACTCGTAAAACATTAGTAACGACATAAAAAGACATAATAAAAAATAAAAAATATAAAAGACATATTGTAAGACCTAAGTAAAGTTAGCTGATCTCTAGCGACAACAAAAATCAGACCACTTTTGTAATTTTGTAGACATAATAATCACGGCATTGAATAAATCCCGTGGTGATGTAAGGTTAATCTTAAATTTGCGCTAAATACAAAAGGAAATGCATACCACTAGTCAAATATTTATGTTTTTTATTTAAAGTGTTTCAAACTTCTCGGACATCTACTGCTAATGACAGGATTGCTATCCTGTGTTTACTTTTAATTGATTTTTCATCGCTACTAACTCATTGATTGAATGATGTAATCTTTGCTGACTCATTGATTGATTTCATCGCTGCTGACTCATTTGATTGATTGATTTGTGTGCTGATTCTGTTCATTTTCGTTACTGTTAGTGAGTTTTGGATTGTTTGGGGCTTACACATCGCAACGAGAACTTCGATCGTAAATTTCATCACAATGCTTCTCTTTAAACATAATTTACACCGTAAATCTTTTGTGCTATACACGGGGAATAGTTTCATTTTAAATTTACTTTTGAAATCACTTGGGCTTGCGTCACTAGATGGTTATTTTACAATATTATAATAATTTATTCAATATTACCATTCGTTTCGACATTACAATACACAGTTCATACCATAAGGTATAATTGTACAGTTTAGTCCCAACATCTTCTCTTCGGACTGTTTTCCTGAATTTTGGAATCTGCAACGTTTTGTACTTTCTTTTTTCTCACCGGCTTAGATTTGTCCTAATAGTACTCGATGTTGTCATGGACAACAGTAGAACTCTAGCCTAATTGTTGTTATGTTACGCCATTCTATGATGACAATGATCGCCGAGTGCAATGTGCAAGTGCAATTATTGTCGACATTTCCCTGATGGTTTAACAAGTGGATAGAGAGTGGATCTCAGAATCGAGACTTCTGGATTCAAATATCTGACCAGTCAGCTAATTTATATCCTCATTGTATGCGATACGCACTTCACGCCTAGGAATAGACATGGAATGAGTAAAATCTGAGAAAAATTAGCGAAAAGCAGACAATCTTTCAAACGTGCGTCTGTTAAATGAAGTATTTCAGAAGAGAAGATAAGACATAAAAAATCCATATTGATACAAACCTTCTGCATATCAACGCTCGATCAGTCGTCACTACGGCCATATTTCTTTTTCTAGACTTCAGACCTTCTGTTGTAAACTACATGTTATTCTAATGTTCTACAGACTTGTGCTGTAGGTAGGTACGTTGGTGTAGTGTGTTTAACGTCAAAGTTCAGAAGCACAAAGCTTCTCTTCAAGACAACTCGACACACACTAGCTACAGTCACAAAAATTAATGCAACTTATATATAACCTTCTGTTGAAACTCGATGTTGCGCTTAGATTTGAAGAACTCGTCAAATATAAAGCCGTCTGTCCTATAACAGCGGGCTTTAGACATTAATATTTCGCGCAGTAAATTAAACCGATTAAAACATATTCCGGCGTTAACCTTTGTTGTACCTCAGTATACCTTTGTATCATAATGACAAAATGACATTGAAGGTTAATTTGACGCTGTGCAATGCTTTTCTCACTAGACTATTGTGTGTTCCACAGTTCATTTTAACTTTGTACTGAATAAAGAACATTTTAACGTTGATTCTATCCGTACTTGTGCTTGATAGGGTTCATTTGAACATTTTTTGTACTTGATAAGGATCATTCTATCATTGATTATACTTGATAAAGATCATTTTATAATTGACTGTACTTGCACTTGATAAAGGTCATTTTAACATTGACTGTACTTGTCTATATGCATTTTATCTCGTGTTTGCGAGTGAACGTGATGGTCTCGGATAGAAGCACAACAGAAAGAAAACTATAATTCATAATCATAAATGACTTATTATCTAAAATTATAATAGTAATTGTTTTCCGTAATTGTAATTGTTGTGGCCGGGTTGTTTAAAGAATTGACCAACTGGTGACTGCACGTGTCGTAAAAGGCGACTAAAGCACTAAGATTTATAGCAACGTCAGAAAGGGCAAACGGTTGGTGAACGTCTAGGCTCTATTATAATAATAATGATGATGATTAGTAATAATTATAATCAATAATTTATAATTATAATTTCCGCTCGTTATGTTCTGGCAGCAGATCATAATGAGCGAAAATGGTAAGTTGAAACTTTAAACCATAGTATCACACTATCCTGCTGCTACTTTCTATTTGCTACAGTTACTAAGCATTATTGATTCTATGCTTGTATTAATGCAATAGCTTTCCTTCAGAATATAAAATTATCGCGTTTTTAAAACGCACATTTAGTGCGCGGTAGGCCTACTTAACGACAGTGTTTTTAATTTCGTTTATTTGTCCAAAGAATTTGTAGGACAATTAATAATACTATAAAGAAAACCCACGTATTATTATTATTATTATTATTATTACTATTAGTAGTAGTAGTAGTAGTAGTAGTAATAGTAGTAGTATTGTCTATTTTAATATCTGTGCATGAAATCGTACAACTTAACTTAAATTATTTTACTCCTTTCACTTTGTTCTCATTTATAGCATAATCATACGAGTATATTTCCTTAAATGCTATCACATGAGTTTCCCGCACACAACGAATACTAAACCTTTCTAGAAACCCCTATTCCTTTATCTTTGGACTAATTGATTGGATTTTGGAATTTAAACCTTCTTTTTCCTCACCGTCTTGATTTGTCTCAGTAGTGCTCGATGTTTTCATGGACGACAATATCACTCTTAATTTTGTTGACGTCCCTGATATTGCCTTATGGCGATTAACTGGACGTTAACTTCTTATTGACTGATTGATTGATTCATCATCATCGTCATCATCAGTTCCTTGCGTTCTGTACAGAACATAGGGCGGCAGCATTCCTGATTACTGGATTAATGTTGTTATATTGTTGTTATATAAACCAGGATCATGCGGTGATGTGGTGTTCGTAACAAGGGAAGAGTGGGGGGCTCGACCCCCTACAGCCGTGTCCTACATTGAGGGTCCCGTGAACATGACCTTTGTGCACCACTCTGCTGGGAATCCTTGCTTTGACCAGGATACCTGCATGGCCACAATACGAGCCATTCAAAACTATCATATGGATTCCAACGGTAAGAGTTCAATATATATATATATATATATATATATATATATATATGTATATATACCTGCATATATATATATATATGTATATATACCTGCATATATATATATATA